>CAVNYN010206590.1:0-24629 GCA_963692815.1 Nyctanthes arbor-tristis | reverse complement strand
ATCAGATCTCTTATTGGTATTGTCTTGATTCTGGAAGATCAATGATTAAATGCGCATTAAATATCCCGCTTTTCGGTTCAGCAATTGAAAATAACAATCATCTCTTTATATTGCAGTATAAGCCCCCAACTTGTGAGGTTCAGGCTCACAAGGGTGACAGAGTGAAAGTGCACTATAGGGTGAGTAGCTCATTTTGTCCTGTGCTCTCCTGAAAGTTTCAATGGACTCCTCTTCATTGCTTTATCTTAAAAGCGATCTCTAGTAGTTAGTAATATCACCCTGAAGCTGCTATCAGTTATCTTCAATTTTCTTTTTCTTTTTCTTTTTTCTTTTTTTTTTTTTTTTTTGGTTGTGTTACGATGTTTTTCTATTGTTGTCTTTTATATGGAAAAGGGTGCGTGATTCTCATTATAATTTCCGCATTATAATTTCACCTACCATAAATCCCCCACTACTCATTTCACCACATCATAATTTTCATCAACCACTTAAAATAGCTATTGATTGAACGCTCATGTCTTTGTTTTGTTGAAAATGTCAATAGCTCCACTCTATGAACTTGAGGTAATATATCACTAGAAACATCTAATGCTTTGTTTGATTTTGATTCTTCCAAAATCAGTTCTCACTAAATTCATTTTCGACCACACATTTATCGATTAAAATGATGATGTACATAAATTCATAACTTTTCCTTACTTCTCAACCACATAGTCTCCCAAAAATTGCTTCTTGTCAAAATCAGTTCGCCAAAAATAAAAAACATACACCCGGTAGATTATTATGTCTTTTTCTTCACTGATCTGGGTGCAATTTGCAGGGAAAGCTTACTGACGGAACTGTCTTTGATTCCAGCTTCGAGAGGGGTGATCCTATCGACTTTGAGCTAGGTACTGGTCAAGTGATTAAAGGTATTAAATTTGTGCTTTCATACTGTTATAGCTGCCCGATTTAATGCTATCGAGTGAATAAAGATAAAAGATCAATTAATTAAGTTGATCAAAACATTTTTTACTGTGGCAACTTGTCTTCGTTAAGAGCACATATTTTTGGACAAATTGACACTGTTGACATTTGGTCTTTATATAAGTTGATGTTTATAAATAATTTTCATGTGACATAGTAGATGATACACTGAATAGAACTTTGATATCAGTCCTCTACGTGAGGAAATATGAGGAGCTTAAGCTATTAGACAGGGACACATCGTATTCCTATTTATTCAAAATGTGGTCCAAAACGTACGTGCTTCAGTGCAAATGAATCCATTTTCTGATCAAGGCTCTGTTACATGTGGATAAATGACCATCTAGAAGACTTGAACTAGGTCTTTGCTTGGTGTGATACCGCATGTTATCTGATAGCTTAAGCTATTAGTGAAGGACCATCATGAGGTCATTTAATCTTGTCAAGTTTCAAATCAAGTTGGTCACTGGAGCTACATCAAGCTGATCAGCATGGTCCAAATAGCACATAGTGAATACTTGGTATTTACTTTGCATAGTACTGTTTGGGTCCAATTTGAAGTTGGTGTCTAGGTTGGCTAATGGGATTTTACCCCTTCCAGTATCTTTTAGTAAATCAAATTGCTATATTGCAGGATGGGACCAAGGGCTCCTGGGAATGTGTGTAGGAGAGAAGCGGAAGTTGAAAATTCCTTCTAAGCTAGGTTATGGGGATCAAGGTTCTCCACCTACCATCCCAGGTAATCAACTCAACCTTTTCCTGATATGCTATTTCTTGCTAGAGTATGGATTCAGTACAGGATATGAGGCAGCTACTTCATGCTTTCTTTTTTGCTGGTTTCTACTATATTCTTTGTAAGCTAGTCATATTAAACCTAGTTCGGGCCTTTTTATTCTTCGCCTGCAAATGAGATGGCCATCAAACAAGGGGGAGACAAGTTTCTTTCTTTTTTCTTTTTTCCCTTTTTTCTCTTTTGGGTGGGGTTTGGAAGATTATGTAGCCTGTTATAAGTTCTGAAGCCGAGTTTTCAATTTTTGTCCTAATGTTTAAGCTCTTCAACTATTTCAGGCGGTGCAACACTTATATTTGACACTGAGCTGGTAGGAGTCAATGGCAAAACAGCCAGTGGGAAATCAGATGATAGTGAACTGTAAATGAGGATCTCTTTTTGTCATCTCTCTAGTCTCCGTAAGAGTCATCGAGTTTTATGCAGTCAAAGTATCCTGCTCTGTCTTGGTTATATTGTAATCCACAAGGCTGAAAAGGAACCGCGTGTTTCTTAGATTGAATTTTGTGTTTATTATTCAAGGAATAGAGTTTATATTTCTGATTTTGAAGATCTCATAAGGTTGACTCAAATGCATTACATGAACCTTTTATTTGACTTATAACATATACAACTATACTAACATATATGAGAGCGATCAACACTTAAATATAACATCCCTTCAGAAAAATAAATAAATAAATAAACACTTAAATATAACATCATTCATTGTGTTTGAGATTTGACAAATTCATAAATCCATTAGATGGATTCATTTTCTTGCTTGCTTCGCTTGACATACTCTTGTAAAGATGGATTCATTGGATGGTGACGCTCTTCCGATCTAGGTAGCTGAGTCTCGGGATTAGCAGTTCAAACACGATAGAAGTCCAGCGAGTGAAGCTCAAAAAAAAAATGGCATGAATAATAACTATCATTGAGTCAGCCTACCCTCATTGGATGAATGAAATAGGGTGAAATGTTGAATTTGAAAATAAGAATTGGGTCCAACATGTGAAAACGTTCACCTTCACCAAGAATGTAAAGTAAATAGCCAGTAGAGGAAATTAGAGTAGAGTTTCTACATAAACAGATCGGGTACTGGGCTCCAAATTCGGAGTCCAATCTGTTTCTATAGTCGGACCTGAAATTAGAGGATGTACACTTTTTTTATTGTTATACATCACTAGTATATTACCCGTGCGTTGCACGGGATGCATGTAAGAAAAAAAAATTTTATACAACTATTTATGATAAGGTACTCTATTAGGAACCCCACATTAGATTTAGCAAAGTAATACTTAAATGGAAGTATAAATAGATATTTGAGTTGCAACAAATTTACAACTATATGGCAAACGTATGGTAAATTTAATCCAAATTTCAAAAATTTAGAAAGAACATTTGGTGTGGACATTTTGCTACAATCGGCATTGCTACAAAAAACTGGAGAAAAAACTGACTTCTCCAAGAGCAGTCCAACGGGTGTCAGCAATTGCCTCTATCTTATATTTATGGCGATCTGCATAGGATTAGAAAACTGTCTATAATTAACATTTGTAGTTTCTATAACATATCTTGTTTAGTAGTACACATTTTAGTCGTGAACAGTTCAATAACATTCCTTTGGCGTGGGTGTATACATTATGTTTCTAATAGGCAACTATTCTCACCTAATTCCTCGCATAAATGGAGTTACGTATTAGTAATATTCTCACCTAATTCCTCATATAGATGGGGTTACGTGTTAGTAATCTGAAACACACAATTCATGTTTACGTGTTATGTACCAAGAAAAAGAAGGTAAATTTATGAGGTCCGTTCAAATAATTTTTTTTTTTTATCCAACTGGTACGGAAAAATTGCATTTTAATTGATAGTATGCACTGGCAAAGTAAAAAATTATATAGCTTCTTCTGTGGATTTTTGATACGCATATAGTACAAAAAAGTGGAAATATTCTAATTAGAACGCGTATTATACACACATTCTTATAAGAAACATCTTACCAAAGTACATATAGTTTTAAATACATGCTAAAGTGAGAGAAGGGAAACAAGGAAAACCTTTAGTAAAACATAAAACACAGAACCACATAAGCTTAAAACAATTTGAGAATTAATTCCATGCAACCAAATAAAAAAGAAAATTCCAGTAGTAAATCACCAAACACTTAGAAACATACAAACATCATATTCCTAGAAATTCAAGTCCTTGACATAGGCAAACCTTAGATGAAATTTTATTGACCATCTTAGAGAACAAATCCGATTCTTGAATAATGGCATCACTCTTAGCATACATTGGTTATTAACTCATGGTCACAATTCATCTTCTCCACAGAATATACCATGTGGCCGAGATTTAAATTATCCTTACTTATAAGAACCTTAAATAATGCTTCCCTCCCGACAGTTTTCTTCACAATTTCAGGGACTACATGAACCTCCTCATTGTTCTCCACCTTTGCGATTAGAAAAGACTAAGAATCAAGAGAGGCCAATCCAAAGACTAACAATTAGATGTAAAAACTATTTTTTTTAGTATAACAAATAAGAGAAGCGGACTTATGGTTATTTTAGATTCTCAAGAGTCAATTCTATTAGCTTAGCCTCCCTCGCAGCCATCTCCACGGTCCTCATTTCATCTTTAATCACAATTTCCCCATTAATATCTAAAAAATAAAACACACAATAATTAAATAATAAGCAGAAAAAATACAGAAAATGCATCAACAAACACAACACTAATGAAATTAATACATAGAATATTTACGAAACTATTTTCTTGAACTGCTAAAAGCTAGACAATATATAAGAAGTTCCCATGGAATATTTTCTCTCCTTTATACAAAATTTATAAGCAATCCCAGAATCCAACTCCTCTTGGACATGCTGGAATCCGTTATTAACTCTACAGCCCCTGTTCCACAAATTTCAATTCAGCGAAGTGCTGCATTAATCAAAGTATACCCAATATGCCAAAACCAAATCCCAGTCGACACAATTGGAGAGACATTTTGATAATACGTTAACAAAATATTGAATAAAAATTCTGAGAAAGAGAAGGTAAAGCTCGACTGGAAATAAACAAATCATCAAAGAAGAAAACCGCTAAATTCTGGCTTGGGATGCAGAGATGAGACTGCCTACCTCAAACTATAAAGGGATTGAGCCAGAGAAGAAGCCAGATAAATCCAAGAAAGATAAAATCAGAAAAAATCTCAAATATATGGACTGGGGCTTATACCAAAATTAAAGCTCCAGATCATCAGGCTTATGTAAAGCCGGCACCACCGTTGGAATCTCCACCGTAAAATAAAACTTGTTTACAATCCCGAACATTTTTGGTGTGTTCTATGTCATAAAATCCCATTTGGTTGGCCTATCTCGTGTAACCTTCTTCTTCTTCCGTCCGTATCAGCTGTTGGAAACATTACGAACACCGAACCCTTCTTCTTCCTTCAATAAAACACGGTTAATTCATTTGCACAGATGCAGTAGCCTTGAAATTGGGAAAGAAAAAAGAAAACAAAAAGAGAGAGACACAGAGACGCTTAAACAGTTAAACCCATAAAAGCAAAGCAAATGACTACAGGGGCAGCAGCGTTCAAAAACCGCGTGCAATTGCAATGCTAGCGGACCCTTCATTTTCTTTATTGCTTAATTTCGAGAAAAGAGAATATCGTGCAAGCTAATTCATTTTCCCAATGTACTCAAAAAACACAAAAAAAAAAAAAAACAAAAACAAAAACAAAAACAAAAACAAAAATCATTTTCCCAAAAAAAATGTCATTAAAGTTTTTTTGTGGCAATTCTTAAAAATATGTTTTCGTAAAAGGAAAAAAAAGCAATAAATAAAAAATACAAATTCCACAATTGGCAACTAATTAGGTCGAGAACTAATTAAAAATGAATTTTTTTTGTTCAGCTTTCAAAATAAGAAAAAATACAAAAATAAAAAATGTAAGAGGGTTTTCATTAGCTTTCAATGAAAAAATTTTCTTAACTTAAAAAGGAAATAAATCTAAATTTTAATTAATTCAAGACCTTCTCATCAATGCGGCTACTAATTGTATGTTTCCTTATTCAATATAAAAAAAAAAAAAAATCAGATCCGTCAAATCCTCTTAGTCTTAAGATACTGAAGGAGGTAAGCTTACAAAAGTTTTTAATTAGTAGAGAAATTTTTAATACGAAATTTTTTTCAACTCGTAATATGCACACTCAATTGTGTTTAACAAAAATATTTACAAATAAAACGGGTCAATCACTATTCAAAACTTTATCGGCCAAAATAACCCAGAACGTTAAAGATTAAATTGTATGTCAAAATCTTTAGGGTTAAAATTCAAAATGTGAAACTATATGGGATAATCCTAAGATTCAAAAATGTGAAGACTTCTTTAATATTTAGAATCTCAACGGACTAAAATCAGAGACTTGGAATGACTTTATGGCCTAATTATAAATCCTAAGACCTTGAGCATCAATTATGCAATTAAGTCTTTAATTTTAAATTTGCAACTCAAGTCCCTTAGCCTATCTAATTTCCAAATGCAAGTCCTCCTCAAGAAATCCGATTTTAGCTCCAAAAGTCAACCTCAAACCCCATGTTTCAAGCAGGATATCAGCTAAAATACATCCGGCGTCGCAAAAAACTGGCGATAATCAAACCACGACTTGCCATTTGCAAATCAATCCCATCACGTTTCAGCACCGACTTGCAATTGCATTTTCTCAACAATCTCATCCCGTTAAAAACAACATTCTCATCCCATTCAAAACACCACTTCACGAGGAATCTGTTCATTCATGCGTTTTCGGGGCATTAACTATCTTTGCAGCAATTGAAAAGTCATAGTTGGAACTTGGAATCAAAGCCGCATGCCATCTACTTGAAACTCCCACAAACCGCGTCATTAAAGCATTTAATTAGCATGGACCTTGTTTTTTCATTAAAGTTGCCGATTTCAGCTAAAAAGGGGATTAAAAAAATGAAAATCCAAAAATGGAAACTAAAAGTTTCCCGCCCAAATTGATGCACGGCTATTCTGCTATATAATATATATAGATAGATTATGCAGCGCTCAGATAAAATAATTGTTATTTTACCCTATTAGATTGCATTTATGCCACTCCTCTTTTTTTCATTTTTTATTTTTTTTTTTGTATTTTCATATCCTTCATTTAGTTTTATCATTTTTTTCAACAAATTATTATTATTTTTTTATAATAATTAAAGTATTATTACCTTAAATTTTATTATTAGCTTATATATTTATTTATTATCCTAGATTACCTCTATATATATATATATATATATAAAGTATTATTACCTTAAATTTTATTATTGGCTTATATATCTATTTATTATCCTAGATTACCTCTATATATATATATATATATATATATATATATACACACACATATAAAACCGTAGTTGCATATCAAACCGGCCACCGCCACGCTTCTGCTATATAACCCAATATTGTTGAGTTACTTAAATTGGTTAATAAATTCTATAGCGGAAGCTTCATATGAATAACGGGGATGCAACGTACAAAACGAATAAGTTGTTCTAATCCACAAAAGATATTAAGCTCATAAATTGCTCTTAGCTATATTTCCAAGTCTTTACATATCATAAGTCACAAATATATATATATATATACACGACGCTCTTCCGATCTATTTATTAATACAAAAGTTATTGAGCCCACATATTGTTTCTAGATATATTTATAATCAAAGTGCCTTCTTGTAGCTTCAAACATCGGTTCCCTTCTATATACACAATTCTACTTCCTTTCGCAGGTATACTCCAACTCTCGAGATCGGAAGAGCACACGTCTTGCGTTCAATCATCTATAAGATGAGAGGAAAAAAGAGTGGATACAAAGTACTCCGTAAGTAACATAATATCTTGATTCACCTTTCGTTTAAGAAACTCATTTTCAGTCACAAGTTTAAGAAATCATGGAATTGCACAAAGCTTTTTAGATGTATAAAAGAGCTCTATCACTAGTTAAACTACTACGCTTGGTGCATACAAGATTTATATCAATTTATTTAAGTAGATCCACCATCAAATCCCGGTTGACCCCTACTTGAATTTCCATGTAGATTACAAAGAAACCACAAAGACAAGCTACTATGCTATTCATCACCCACTTCGGTATCATTAGGAGGCTCCTAGCACGGTAAAATACCATATAGCATACCACATAGCAAAATAAAACGGGTTGAGTATTAACTAGTGATCCAAAAGCAATAACTCAATTTCTTTATATAATGGCAATGCATGAAAATTCGTGTTTATCTCATGAAAATTTCATGAAAACTTTATGAATGAAAAAGGGAATCAAAACATTAGTTACTCACTTCTTGATTATCCAAAGTTTTCTTGAATTGTCTTAACTTGAAAAGTGTCTCTAAAATCTTAATATTTTTTAATTAAAGTTATGATTGAAGTTGAATTTTTACTTATATCTTTGATTAGATATTTGGTAAAAGGAAAAGATATTTAGAGAGATAATATGTGAATGGGAAGAGAGAGAGAGAGAGAGAGAGAGAGAGAGAGAGAGGGTCTATGCATAGGACGTGTGAAGCTTATGGATACTTTGAGGAAATCTTCACCATTGGTCCCTATTTATAGTTATTAGGATTCAATTGTGTTTAATTAGCCTTTGGATTCCGCTAATGATAATGTAACAAATGGCAATTTAATCACCATGTAATTAATGGTTGATGCGGTAAATTTTGGTTATTCGTTTACTATTTCAGGAATCTTTATGGTTTATATTGTCTTATAAATGAGTCACTATGCTTTGAATCATATTACTCAAGGTCTTTTCATTACTCAAATTATCAGATTAAATCTAAATCTTAAAAATTTAAACGCAATAGCCAATTTGTCTATACAATTTATCTAATTATCATCATCGATGAAGTTGAATACCTTTAAAACTACTAGAATTAAAATTTTCGGGATGTTATACGGTCACCGCCACTCGCACCACTATTCTCCAGCTACATAACCCACCATGATCCATAACTATCAACGCTTTAAACCATTCAAGGCCATAACACTAGTCGGTAAATCAAAGAGGGGGAAGCTCGACTGCGAATCGGAGGGGTGTGTTGCATTACTGTTCACAGCGACTATCTTGAATAGTAGCGGTAATTGCCATTGTTTCACATGAGGTGAAGTCGCTACAAACAATAGTTGTTTTGTAACAGTCCAACGGTGCTACTAGTTCCGATGGCTGAATTCGGATTTTTCATTTTACTTTTTTTTTTTAATTTTCATGGTAGGCAACTGATTGTGATACCAAATTACCCTAGCTGTATTTATATATTTTCTATTTTTCTGGTTGTTTTTGTTACCATTTATTGGTGCTGTTATAATTTTTTGACTGATTTTCTTTTTTATTTCCCTATGTTACTATTCTCCTTGTGTAACCAAGCTCCTTTGTCCTCTTTCTGTTTTTTGTTTGATTTTTTTCTGGTTACCATTTGCCTGTTATGTTACTTTTTTTGGTTTATTTTTTGGGACTTTTTTGTTACTATTTCCAGATGTATTTTGGGTTGTTTGTTACCATTTTCTAGTGATATATTGGTGGTTGTTACCATTTTCCAATGATATATTGGTGGTTTGGTAATTTTGCTATCATTTTTCTATTTGATGGTGCTGTTTCTGTAACATCCCGCAAAAACTTAACAATAAATTAAACAAAGTGATAGTATTTTGATAATGATAATAATGGAGAATTACTTAAATTTCAAGGTTATACAATTATAAATCAATAGAACACCAAGAAATAAAACGTGATGATAGAACCATATTGAATTGCTACAAGATTGTCGGGAATTAAAGATGGCAGAATTAATTGAATTGCATTAACTGTGAAGTTAACGATTTAAAAATTAAGCCTTACAACAAACTGGGGGGCTTGAAGACCAAATAGGAATAATTAAATAAGTTTGGGATTTATATGAAGTTAGTTTCAATGAAATAATGCATGAAGTTGGGGACCTAATTACAGCAAAGCGAGTAGTTGAAGGGTCTTGGGGTGAAATTTTCCTAAACTTCTAGAAATTTTTCTTGGATTGGGCCAATTCATACAAACATACACAGAGAGAACAAAAGAGAGCGAGGAGGATCGACAGAGAGAGTCGGGAGATAAGACACCGACTGAGGAAAAAAAGGAGCAACGAACGGGAAGCTAGCCACGTGATTTTTAGAAGTGGATTCTCGATCAGCTTGGTCCTTATGATTTTAACTTGGTTTCACAAGGTAAGTAGAGCTTTAATTCTATATAATGTTTAATTTGGGGTTTTTGATGTGGCTTAGTATAATGAATCTTAAGAGGGGGAAATGTTGAGTTTGTTGATATGAGTTAGATCTATTTGAAATTCCTGAAGCATATGCATGGTATGAAATTTTTGGGTTAAAGTTATTGAGGTTAAATTAAGAATTTTTTATAGAATTGAGTACTTGGTTATAATTTAGTCTTCCTCTAAGTTTAAATGGCATGAAATTATTATTGGATATGGCAATAGAATCATACAAGGCTTAGCATAGAATTATGTATAGATAGTATATGAAATTATGGTTTAGGAAATGACAATGAAATCTGCAATTCTTGAACAAGGTATTCTTTGGGGCTTTAAAGTGAATTATATAGTATTTTGTTAAATTAAATGAAGTTTTTGGATTAATTGGAAGAAGGGAAACCATGTCTTTTTTAATGAAAAGAAAAGCATAAGAGGCTGCTAATGATGAATTCTAAGATGTCAAGCATGTAGGTACGAACTTAATAAAAGGACTTTAGGCATGGAAATATTATGCATGCAGTTTCTGAGTATATGTGGAATTTTAGGGAGATACAAGTTGGAAAATGATCTCCTATGTATTCTCTATCATCTGGAATTTGAATGACACCGTTTGGAGACCCGTAGGAGTTTTTATGACGTGTTTTGTGAAAGTGGCCGGTGGGCATCTAAGGAGATTTTTAAGAGGTTGAAAAATATTTTGGCATTCCTAACATAGTATTCTTAAGCTCAATTTCATATATGATGAACTTATATGAATTTTCTACCTTCTAAGAAAATTTCACAAGCATACGACACCATTCTTGATTTTAAAATAGTTTCAAATGTGCATTGCCCAAACAGGTAAACTAAACAATCCTTACTTGAAGAGTTGAATTAAGGCTTGATTCAATACGTGGTGCACATTGTCAACGGAAGAGTTTAGTTAAATGTAGAAATGAAGGTGTGAGGGCATTTGTCAATAACTCAAGGAATCTTTGGAAGAATCGAGTTAAAGAGGTGAGTAACTAATATTTTAATTCCTTTTTTGGCATTCATAGAGCTTTGAAAGCATTGATTTTGATTGAAGTGTTCCATGAAATGAACATGGATTTTGATGCATTGAAAAGAAAGATTGATTTATTGCATTGTAATAACTAGTTGATGCTCTACCTATTTTGTATTTACTTTGCTTTGCTTTATTGTCATATTAAGAGCCATCTAATGATACCGATATGGGCGACGATTAGTATAATATTAGCTTTGTTTGGAATTCCAATAGGAGTCAACTAGAATTCGAATGTGAATCCACTTAATTGTACATGGTCATGATTGAATTAATATGAATCTTGCGTGCACCACGGATAGTAGTTTAACTAGTAACAGGGTCATTTTGTGCATTTGAAGGCTTTGTGCATGCAATTATTTTCTTGAAAACACATCTCCAAAAAAAAAGGTGAATCAAAGGGTATTGTTACTCACTGAGTATGTCATACTAACTCTCTTTTTCTACAATTTTTGTAGATGATTGAGGATATGATATTTGAAAAGTAAGGCAAACCGCTAGTTAGAGCATCCTTGCGAACGGGAGTAGAGTCTTGCATGTAGTAAAAATCTATCTTTGAAGGTACTACGAAAGCAATTATGAACTTAATACCTTTTGTATTTATATAAGTATGCCCACCTCTCTATAATATATATTTCCTTTTACGCCTTATAATATATATATATATATATATATATATAACTGAAGGAATGTGTAGTCTTTGTAATGATTTGAAGTTTACTTTATAAGGTAAATATAATTTGTTTGTTTTGTACGTCTCATTTCCGCTACTTGTATTGATGCTTCTGCTATTTGTATTGATGCTTCCGCCAATGAATGTAAGTGATTCAAAGAAAATTGAAAAATTAGCGGGGGTGTGATAGTTTTTGCTTTTTATTTCCTCAGTTTTGTCATTGGAACGACTTTTCTTCTTATTTTTTCTTTCTTGTTATCATTTTATTACTTTCGTTACTATGGTATTTTCCCAGTGGTAACATTGCACCAGTAGTAACATAACATTGTTGCATTTTTTTATTTTTTTACTTTGTTACCATAGTATTTCCCGTTAGTAACATTGCACTTCGATTGTTAACATGATTTTTCACACGGGAAAGATATTGTTAAAATTAAATTTTCCTTTGTTTTTTGTAACATTATTTTTTAAATTTTATTTTGTCTTTTTTTTTTTAATTTATTGAGTTGTGGCGATGGCAGCCGTAAGGAGGGTTGCCGATAGTTGAAGTTTACCGATGGTAGTTGAAAATGGTGGCGGCGGCCGTGGTGAAAAGGGTGACAACTAATTATAATAATAAATTTATTTATACTTAATAATGTTAAAATTAATAAAGAATTGAATTTTAACTAAAACGGGATTTTTGCAATTACTTTCAACTTAGGGTGGTTTAGGGTGGTTTTAAAATAGAAAATGGGATTTTTGCAATTACTTTCAACTTAGGGTTCTTTCTTTTTCTTTTTTTTTTTAATTTTATTATAAATTGTGGTTTTTATATAAAGAACCCTACCATGTATTCAATCTGTGCTATTTGGGCCATGCCGATCAGTGACCAACCAAGTATTCAATATATGCGATTTGAGCCATGCTGGTCAGTGACCAACCAAGTATTCACTGTGGTATTTGGGCCATGCTGATGAGTGACTAACTTGATCTAAATCTTGACAAGATTAAATGACCTCGTGATGGCCCTTCACTAATAGATTAAACTATATCACACCAAACAAAGACTAGTTCAAGCCTTGCAGTTGAATAAGAATTCAATTGATTTAGTAACTTTTTGTACAAGAATTCAACGCTAAAAACTTTATTGTGTGATGATTTTGAGCTTATAGTATGTAAAAATTTACACTTACCCTCATTATGTGCATAACATGTGTAAAGCATATGCGTACTATTAGTGTATATATATAATATCAAAATGTTATGGTTCTTTTTTGTTTCCAAAATATCTCTCGGAGATATACGTTTTTAAAATTAATTAGCTTAATCCTTGAATTGGAGACAAGTTGGTATTCTTTTTTTATTCTTTGTAGATCACAGTTTTTTGTTATGTTCTTCTTTGGAGACTATTTATTTTTCCTTTTGTAGCTCTTTATATTAATTCTATTCTCTGTAGATCTACACAAAGGAAGATGAAGGGAAGGAACTGTTATGATTGGTAGTATTTTATTGTGTTTTTAGATATATGTTTTTAAAATTAGTTCAATCCCTTAATTGAAGAAAGGCTGATATTCTTCATTTATTCTTTGTAGACCGCGATTATTTTGTTGTGTCTTCTTTGTAGACTTTAATTATTTTGTGGTTTATTTTATCTTGAATAGAACATTCGTGAACTCATTTATCTCTCAATATTTTGTTGCTGTTTCTTGTAGCTGTAGAAATAATTCAAGAATTTATTGCTGGGATTTCAAACCGAAAGCTATATACGGTTGGTGACACCCGTAATTCTAATTTAGGAATTTCTGAATTATTAGTGAATTTTAGGAAATTCGGGAATTTTGACAAATATTAAGAATCAGGAAGGTATAAGGACTTTTCTTTCAGATGAGATTTAATATTTTATCGGCTAACCAACTTAGACTCAACCATGGTCTGGGCAAAAAAACAAGGTTTAATATTTTATTAGGGAAAATTCTTGTTGGACAAAAAAAGAGACAAAATGTTTGACAAAATTTACAAGTGTTGATGTAAAAGTGATGTGATGTGTTAAAAAATAGGAGTGTTTCATGTATCAATTTTGTTAAACTTTTTGTATTTGTTTGCAAGTTTGTATTTATCGGCCCGTAAATAAATAAAATAAGCAACCCACACTAGGCAATAAGAGGTTTTGCATGCCAAGAGCACTTGTCTTTTTGAAAACTACCCTTACTTGCAAACTTGTTTATAAAATACCCTCTCCTCAACCCAAGAAAATTAGACCTGCATAGAGAAAAAGAAGTCGGCCATAGCAGATCTTAGAAAGACGTAAAAGTTTCATGCTTGTCTTCTTCTGGTTTAGCCTTTCTAGTATTAAAAGTCCCTCAACATTTTAGCATATGAATACCATTTTAGTATCCTCATTCCTTTGTACGGTCTAAGTCTTCAAAAAGGCCAGATCAACCTTGTAATTCTAAAATTAAGGCTAAAAACTGAAGACTAAGGTAAGACTATTAACGATGTTAAGTTTTAAATGCAAAATCAGAAGCAGAAAGTATTCTGATTAGGTGTAGAGACCTTCTTTGTTCTCTATTTTTGTGCACATGAATCTCAAATCAGTTTTGCTCTCTGTTTTCAATACGCTCAGAAGGCTTAATTGTGGGTAACAGTGAATAACCATATTGTCTTTACCTAATAAGTCTTTTGTCATGCCCCCAATTTCATAACCGTATTGTCTCGAAATATCGGCAGTGGAAACGTTTAAATATGTATCTCTATTCAAAATTGAGGGCGAGATCTTACAAATACAATTTAAAAGTATTGAAGCGTTTTCACTGCGTACTCTGATAATCAAGTGTAATGTGGACTACCCACAATGAAACATCGGCCACGCACGAAATCTCAGTCACATATATGTATCTCCTCCACCTTTGGAACTGTCTGGCCACATAGCTTTAATTTAGTACATACAAGATTGTAGGAGGTGGGGGGATGAGTACAAAATACTCAGTGAATACCGACATGCATTGGCTCATGATGAAATAAAATGAGGCTATAATACCACAAGAAAGCCAATCAGAAGCACAAGTTGGGCCACCACTAGCTTAGCCTCTACCCATAAGCGTAATACAAAGATTCAATAATAATTCAAAATGGCTAAGACCACACAGCAAGGCCATAGTATCACAAAGCAAAGCAAACAGGTAAATGGCGCCACCAGTGATGTCCAAGAACAAGGAACAACTGTTTAACCAAAGCAACATTGCACCGTCAATAATCAAATGTCATAGCAAAACAATATGAGCATAAGGGGCAATTACAATCGAATATTGACTAATACAAAGAGTTATGAAAGATATAAGCTTCAAAGTTGGGGAGCCAAGAAACACGTTACCCACCTCAAATATTCCTCGAATAATCTCAAGTAAAAAGTACCATTAAAGCCTTAGTATTAAATTTATTTCTCGTATTAGGATCTAACCATATATGGTTAGGAGCTTTTTCCAAGTGCAAAACTAGGGTTTTGATAGGTTTTAATGGTTGTCTTTCCACATTTGCCAAGGTTGGACGAATTTGGGTAGAGAAAGAATATGTTGGGGTGTTGGAGAGGCTTGGAGGACTTTGAAGACCCTTTCTTCTTATTTATAATAGTTAGGAATTAATTGTATTTAAATAACCATGGAATTCCACTAATCACAACAATGACAAATGTCTTGATAAGTTTACAAAAATAACACATTTTAAATTGTAAGAAAGAAGTGTCCTAGACACTGGGCAAAAAAATAGGGATTTTTTTTATATGCAAAAAATACATGTGGCTTTATACTTGGAAAATCTAACAATTAATTATTTATAAAAATGACAATTCTCTTATTAACTTGGCATAATTAGCATCCTTCATTAATTGCAAAAAGAACATATGTCTTATAATTTAGGAAAGTTTATTGTAAATTTTTGCAGGATGTTACATCTTTGCATGTATTATTTGTGACTTTGCAAAAAGTCCTGTGAAATATGCATGATTTGTTCATGAAAATGGTTCCTTTAAGTGATGGTATGTTCTCTTATATAAGTTTGATATAAATATAAGTTACGTCCTCAGCCTTAACTCATCTTATGATTCCAAAAATAAGGTTAAGGGTATTTAAAGTCCTCCAGTAAGGATCAATCGGGAAAGAGGAATGGATCACAACTATTTTGTTAAAATAGGCCGTTTTGTTATGGCTGTTTAGTTTAAGTTTCACAGCCATTTTGGAGATCAAAGTGATCTTGGGAGCTCTCGAACATACCGAAAATCCTAAAGGAAAAAGGAGCCTCATACTTGATAAGTTTCAATAAGCTTTGATAAGCTTTGTTCATACATCATGTTTGATTATGAGATCATTAGAATAAGCACAATTTTGTTTTACTCACTAAGTTTTCACAAACTCATCCTATTATTTACTATCTTGTAGATGATCATGTAAGGTGTTTGAAATCTTGACTAGCGGTTGGATGGGATCCGAGGACGGCACTCAAGTTTGGCATATGATAGAGATGGATGTGCGGGGATCGTATGAAAAATATGTTGGTTTGAATTACTCTGTTAGAACTCGGTATAAAGTTCATGTGTTTTGTGCTACAACTGGGGAGTTTATGTATAACAAACAATTTACTACTCTCGTGTCTCTAATCTTTCAAGTTTTACTTAATAAGAACTAGTATATGATGTAGAAAGAAGTAATCTATCTAGTACTATGGCTCTTTTGTAACTTAACTAATATAGATCGATGTATAGGTCGATAGCCTCACTTCCTATGCAAGTAGGCTCTTTTGTAACTTAACTAATATTAACCTAAGTTGTTATAGGGCATGAATGAACCATTTCCTGATAAAAGTCATGTATATTTAACTGGTGAAAGGCAAAAGTAATGAATAAGAACTATATAAACTCATCACTAAAGCAAAATGGTAAAACTGGACATTCAAAAGGAGGTACTACCTTTCTGCCGGACTAATTAATGGAAACTGTTTCACTGATTATACTGAAACTAGTTAAATTGTAAATATCCAAAATGTCCTTCACATAACCAACTCAATACACGGACCGGGAACCTATATGGACTATTACCTTTACTTGGAGTATGGATGAACATTGGACCTATATGGACAATACTATGCTTTCGAGAAGGGCAATTTAGAAAAACACCCTACAATTAGATTTGAACTTGAGAATTACGGTCAAAACAAATTCACCCGTGAATTTACGGCAAAAAGCATTGAAACACGGCCTTAATATTGGGAAATGCTGGATAATATATTGGAGAATGAAACACATATCTCACCATTTCCTAAAGCATGCGGCCCATGTGGCCCATTTCATTAACATTTCCTTTTTTTTTTTTAAAGAAAATAATTAATTATTAAAAATTTTCACAATTTTTTTTAAAATTAAGATTTAAATAAAGTGGAATAATGATTATTTAGTATTTACTACACACTTGACAAAGATTCAATTATAAAAAGTCACGTTATATGTAAATTTTTCAATTAAAGAGACTCACGAATTAAAATTATAGATTTAAACAAAAAAGTGGGTGGCAAAAATCACATAATGATAATTTGGCATACCCCAAAAAGTGACTTAAAATTGGTGGTAAAAACTCATATTCAATGTAACTTTTTCAATTAATAAGTCAAATATAGAATCTACACGAAAGTCGAGAGATGGGTAATATTTTATTTTAAAAAGTCTCATAATTATTGTTTGACATTTACTACATACGAGACTTAAAATTAGTTGTAAAAAAGTCGAGTTTGATGTAATATTTTCAATTGAAAACTTGCATATAGATGGACAAATCTCGTGTTGTAACTTTTTATTTTAAAAATCGCATAATGATTATTTGATATTTACTACATGACTTAGAGTCGTTTTAAAAAAGTCACGTTCTATGTGACTTTTTCATTAAAAAGTCGCATACAAATTACAAGTCTATATTTACACAAAAACCGCGTGTCATGTAATTTTTTTATCTAAAAAGTCACAAAATGATTAGTTCAAATTCACTCAACACGTGACATATAGTTAGTTGTAAAAAGTCACATTACATGTAACTTTTTCAATTAAAAAGTCACATAGAAATTAAAATTCTATGTTTACATAAAACTAGTGTGCCATATAACTTTTTATTGTGACTTTTCAATTTCTATGTGTGGATTTTTAATTCAACGTGATTTTTTAATTATTGATTACTATATATATGATTTTTTTTATGAAATTGACTTTTATAATGTCCTGTCTTAAATTTTTTTTGAAGCTCCTCGACAAGGCTTTTTAATTTAATGTGACTTTTTTGTTTAGTGGGTATTCTATATGTGATTTTTTTTATTTTTGCATGTGACTTTGTAATTTTCATATATGACTATTTAATTTAATACGATTTTTTTATTTAAGTATAAAATAACATGAAATTAAATAAATATAAAATTTAGTGTTATTTATAATAATTTATAGCAACGGGCTCATACGACAGAAAGAATCGCCGTGGAGAACAAACAACAAATGTATACTTACGCCAAATCAAAGAAAGAACAACCGTATTTTTCGGCAATCGGTGTTGATAATTAAGATGGCTGTAATTTCCAAATTAAAAAATAATTTGAAGTGGTCAACCTAATTTTCCCTTTCGAGAATTATTTATGTTTGGACTTAATTTGGACCCTAGGATATGTGAACTTTGGGCTTACACACTAATTGGACTTAATTCATAAAGTGGGTTAAGTAGTCTGTAACAAGTATAAAAAAAAAAGAAAAAATTTGGGCTAAGCTCATCTCATAAATAAAACTATTAGGTGTGCTTTTAATCTATTAGTGCATCTAGCTCAGCTTATCATATAGATAAACTATTAAGTTCGGGTCTGTCTCATTAAACTTCCGAAGATGTTATGATTCAGCATTTATTCCTTCGGTAATTGCAGTTCTTAATCCCTTTAAAATTATTTTTTGTAATTTCTTTCTGATTTTTTTCTTTCTTCGTATCATTGTGGAGCTAGTCTATCGGTGCGAGTGGAAGGGCGAAGGAGTAGCGGATGCACAATCTTAAGCGCTCTTTAGTTGCTATAGTGTATGGGGAGTCAAGTTTATCAGAATAGGAGAATGGTATTAATGCAGCAAAACAAGCGAAAGAAGCATTGTGCCTTGATTAAACAAGTTGAAAGTGAAAAAAAGAATATTTCAATCTGTCATTTATTTGAGAAGAAGCAGATTGGCATGGCACATGTTAGTGTGGACGTCTGCCTCAATGTTGCGAGAATGATAGCTTCAAATGCCCAATTTGCCGCACAGGCATTCAGCAGAACCTTGCTCTTCGATTTTCTTAAAATATTTTGTTCAGTATGCGTCTACTCTCTTGGTTCGAAACTTTGTTTCCACGTCTTTTGATATTGCTGGCTGCAAGTTTTACATGTCTTTTGTTACATTTGCTATTGTTGGAAACTTATTGTTGCTGGCTATAAGGTTTACGTGTCTTTTGAGCCTTGAATTCTTATACAAAAAGTTATTAAATCAATTGAAAATTTAGCATACTTAGATGACATATGCGTCACAATGACAAAATGTAGTTCAATTTTATATGAAATATAGTTATAGTTCCAAATGAGTGGTCAGTATTCTATTTATAGTTCCACCTCTTTATAATAGATGGCCGAGATTAATTTGATCTAATGACTACAATTAACCCTCTAGAATTTTCTATACAAATATGTAAAATATTTATAAAACAATTTTCTAAACTATATTGCTAGGAATATTCTGTTTCTTTATACTTGTTGTGGGGATTCTAGAGAATTATTATGCCAAACCATTTTACATGCTTGTTTTCCAAATCCTAGAAGTTTTGACATAGTGAGATTATCCCGTCAAACGCACACGTGATCAGCAATCATTAGATAACTCACATGTGAATTGTCCACAGTGAGACAACATATGGGTTTTCTAGTAATCTTTCACCACGTGACGTTTGGAGGGAGAATCTAACCATATGTATGGCGAAAGATCATTTTCACTCTTTAAAATATAAAATAAAACTTTAATCTACCGCAATTTCAGTAATATTATATCAAAACTCTCTTTTATGTATTTCTACGATCAAAAGATAGAATTCTTTATCTTCCCCAGAAATCAACAAAAATAGTAATAGATATTAAAATAAAAATTTTAAAATAATTTTTAATTTATTTTATTTTAGGATTGCCTTTTAGTTCTCTTCTTATAGTAGTCTAAATTTCCCAACATAAGTCTAATATGATTATCCCTCCAGATGCACATATGTCAGGAGATTATTAGACAACTCACGTATAAGTTGTCCAACATTGGGTCAACTCACATATGAGTTGTGACATCTCAATTCTTTATATTTTTATTTCACATAATAGATTTAATACATAAGGACCAAATTAAATATAAATATAAGATGAAAGGTTAAAATGAATAAAGAATTATAAAAAAAAAATGAAAATCAAGTTGGGTCTAGAGAGTTCTCGTGTGAATTGAGCCGTTTGACATTATATATATATATGTGTGTGTGTGTGTATATATAATACAATACAAAACAAACAAAAATCAAAGGAAGAGCAAAACAGGAAAGAAAGCAAGGAGCCGAAGCCGTTGCCAACGTTTTGAGGAGATAAAAAAAAAAAAGAAGAGAAAATTTTAAAAGAATTAGGAAGAAGAAGAAGAAGAAAAGCAATACAAGGAGCAACTGGTAAATGTTCTTAGTCTTTAATATAAGTTTAAGAATATAAGGTTTATGAAATTTCTACGAACATTTACTATTAGGTTATAATTTTATTTAATACATGTTCTAAAGGCATCAAATAGCTATTTGATCATGAAACTTTAGGTTGTTGGTGTTATTATAGGAATTTATAGTAGATAGTTTAAAGATGAAATTTTATATAGTTGAAACTTTATGTGGAGTAAGTAAATTGAAATTTTTATATAAGTTAATGTTGTGGTTTAGAGAGTAATATTATGGTAATGGGCAAATTGGTGAAGTTAAAATTCAATGAAGGTAATGAATGGTTTAATATTTAAAAGCAAGTGTAGAAAATCTTATTTAAGGATAAGGATTAATGTTTAAAGATGAAGTGTTAGTGTTTTTATTTTAGTGGATAATTTAGATTTTAATGTGTGATATTATTATAATTTCCAAGATGTAATAAAGTCTAGAATAATTGTCATATGTCTAGTGGAAGAATGAAGAAATCTCGGGGAATCTAATGAAATAGGGACTTTGCACTCCAAGGGGAATTTTATATTTATGAACTTTATTTATGTAGAGAATTTTTTACTAGTATATTAAGTTACAAAGAACGTAAAGGAAAATATGAGAAAAAGTGTAAAGAAATTAAGTTATGTTTAATGGATGAAATAGGGTAATGGGTTATTGATTTTATTATCAATTTATATTACAGGGGACACAGAAGAGGTTGAAAAAACTTACTAACCAAACTAAATCGCATATATAGCCATTGAGTGGAAATTTTCTCAAATCTGTCGTAAATGAAGCTTGTTATGTTTGATTTTATATGATGTGAAATTGATAACAAAATGATCTTCCGATCTTTTGAAATTTTCTTTCATTCGATAAATTTATAAAATTGGTGAACGCAGTGTTTAAGGATTTTCAAAGATATGAATTAATTAAAGTTCAATTGATAAATGATTTAAAAGTACCTCAAGTTGTATCTTATGTCATGAAAATGCTGCCTACTGGCAAAGGTGCCTATGACTCAAACTGACCAAATAAATGCTACTCAGGTGAAGGGGCATATTGTGCTAGCTATAGCTCAAGCTGGTTGTTGCGCCGCCTATGACGAAGGGGTCATGTGGTACCTATGACCCAAGCTGTTATTTACGTACATATGACTTGATATCATGATTATAAGATACTGGATAAACTTTGGGGGAAATTTTATGATGGTATTGAAATGAAAAGATTTTCATGGTGTTCTAGTATTGCAATGACTTCATAGATGTTGACCCAAGATGAATGTCTTGCGATTTGCTTGGATGAATATAAAAGTGACAAATGTGTTCTGCTTAAAAGTATGAAAGTTTTTTTTATTCCACTCACTAGGCTTTAATGCTCACGAAAATATTTTTTCAATGTTTCTCCTTACACGTATTAACTGAAGTTTGAGCAACATTTGAGATCTATTTTGGAGACGAGCCATTTGACAAGGTTGGCATGATCAACTAGAAATATGACAAGGAAATATGGTTGATGTAGTTAATCACAATTTGAAATGTTTTGCATGCTTGTGTACCATACGAAGAAAAGAATAAGACTAATATAATTTTGAATATATATATTTAAGTAAAATTCTTTATGTTATGATATATATATATATATAAATACATATTTGACTTGGTGTGTTGTAGTGGTTGGTTGGGGTCTTAAATTGTTGCTGGAGTATGGGTTTGATCAATTCTTGTTACACATGGTGGTTTATTCAAAAATTAGGAAAGTGCTACCAAAATTTTAGGAAATTTTAATAAGTCAGCGAGCGTTGACGGTGAATTTTAGCTTTTAGTTAGAATTTATCGTCTGCGCAAGTTACATTTCTAGTATCTTAGAGATACTAAGAGTGGAGCGTGTCATGAGTTATCTAATAATCTCTCACAATGTGTGTGTTTTTTAAGATAACCCTGCCAAAAGTATTGCAGAAGATCATTATTACATCTAATAGTCCTATGTATAAGGTGACTATATATATGAACATCTCGACTCTCTCAAACCAATAAAAGTTTTGAACATAATTTTACAAATTTACTGTCAACAAGTGAAGTTATTTAGAAGAAAAACTTTTAAAGTTGCAAACTCACAGAAGTAAGAAATTATGAATATTTAACAGGGTGATAGAAATTGTATAGTAAGAGATAAATTGTATATATAATTAAATATATAAAAATTATAATAACTAATATTAATATTAATTAACATACAACCTTATGGAGTTATATCATCATTATGAAAATTAGTATTCTTACCCGAGCGTTAAACGGAGATACAAAAACAAATAAAATTTTTTGTTTTATAAAGATGTCATGTACATAATTAAATAGCAAGGTATCATGAAAAATTTATAAAAAATAAAATTTAGAAAAATAAAAATAACAAACAATCTAAGCTAATAAGTAGTCTAGTATAATATTCTTCCAAGTGTATGATTCATATTTGAAATAAAAGTATTTTTTAATACATAAAAGTGGCCGAGTATAATATCTTATTTGTAGAAACACTGAATTATCCATTGAAACACTGCTTGATTTTCTCAATATCTTCTTAATATTAAAATAAATTTTAGTATTTCACAAAGTTATGTATAACACTACAAAATGTTACAGAAAGCACTTGTTCCAATTTATGAATAACTTAACAGTGCTGTTGAACTTCTATTACCATTTAATAACTTCCACAAAGCAAATAGTCATGCATTTTGCACACAAAAGGATAAATCTTGATTTGGAAGGTCATGCCTTAATTCTATGCTCATCCGCTTTGACGTGGAATTTTTCAACTCCATGTCTGGTAAAAGTATTGTTTAACTGTGTAACAGCTCTATTTTAGTGTTTCAACTTTCAGTCTTCTTGCAATAGATCCTCTAACTTTTCATCATGTACAAATTTATATTTTGAACTTCCAAAAGCAAGCGGAATTCCTTCTTTTTTCCTCCAATTACTTTCTAAAAATTAGGTTCAATCCTAAAGTAAACAAAATTAAACAAAATTAAAAGAAAATTAAGGAAATTCAATGATCAAAGTCTAGTTTCAATTAGCTAAGACAAGTACAAAAACAATACTTATCATGTTATACAAGGAAGTCCATTCCACACTGATAGCTCAATTTCAGATTAAGAAAAGTTCACTTATAACGTGTTTGATTAGACAAATTTCTTATTTAATTTAATGGTATTGAAAAATCAAATTTAAAATCATTTTTCAACTTTACCCTTTCATCTATTAATTATTTTACTTTAATATTTTTATTTGTTTATAACAATGTACACTAAATAGGTGTATATAAAAAATTTAATATTTCAACTATATTTTAAAAAAAAAACGCCCTACATTTAGAGGAATGAAAAAGAAATACTACAAGACTATCTTTTTTTCTGCTTTTTGAACATTATAGCGGGATTATAGCCTAGAGAAATCAAATCCTTCATTAATCAACGGAGTTGAAAACCTACTTGAATGCTAATATATAACTGATGTCAAATATAATTGGACAAGAATGATCGAACGTGACGCTATAAAATGTTAACCGTGGGCTTCACTTTTTTCATGGAAAAAAATTATATACTTAAAAAGGTCATAATAATACCCTCAAAATTGTCGAAGAAGCAATGTCGATGCAAGAATGTTTGAAATTTTCCGAGATGAACAACTATAACTCGCAAGGGTATAACATGAGGCTCTAAAAGTAAATTAAATCCTTGTCATCGATGAGGTAAACACACCAATTGCCCCATTTTTTATCTAAAGTTCGTGAGCTCTTGAGGTGTAATATCGACTCTAGTTCATATTGTCATATTTTTCGAGCACGGAATGCAATAGCGCATTGTCTTGCTCGCGCTTGGATCTATTGTACCCCCCCTTTACAACGTCTTGCATTCATGATGGGATTAATTAATTAAATAATAATGAAAAAATAAATTATAAATATATCACACTCGCGACCGACTACATTTCTCTCTTTCTTTTTCTAAGAATTGATTTAAATTTAACAACAATTTCGACATGCAGACCATGGAATTTTAAAAGTTAATGATTTATTTTTATCTCATGTATGATGGATGTAAGAATGATGATAAAATTATTACTCCCTATATCACAAA
>CAVNYN010206589.1:0-22644 GCA_963692815.1 Nyctanthes arbor-tristis | reverse complement strand
CCCCCCCCCCCCAAGTATGCTGGCCGAATTATTTCAATGTGGGCTCTATTATTCTTACCAAATAGGCTGCCACATAAGAATGTCCTTTCCTTGTTGGAGAGGGCGTTCTTTTGTCAGAAAAAATGTGAGACATTATATTCAAGGCATCTACTTTACAGACATGATAATTTGTGCCAAATCAGTGGTTTTCAGAGGGTGATTTCTCATCTTTGACTCTTCCGATCCAATGTGCGTACTCACGCATCATTTAATAATCAATAGATGTGCCTATGGCATCTCCAGTTATGATGGAATCTTGTGTAATTTCTCGCAGTCAAAGTGAACAACTGTCTATCTCAATCATGTGATTCTGTAATGCAGCAAGGAAGTCTGCATCTATCCAACAAAATCGACAGATCAACCCAAAGACAAGATAATTTATTCACCATAATCATGTAAAAGTCAATCTTATCACGAGTCAGGTTTAGTGTCCAAAATATGCATAAGAGGATAAACAGTTGGTACAGAAATGAAGAATGATTGGCCTATATATAAAATTCCGTGGGCTGAAATCCTTCCAAGATCGGAAGAGCTTTCAGATTAATTAGCTGTGCATTTTTCCTAATGAAATTTAGAAAAATACAGCCAAAAAAAGAGCCTTTCCCTGTGCTATGGATATAGCATCAGGCAATAGCATAGAAGGCATAAAGAAATGATGCGTCAACAGGTTGATCCAGGTTCTAGCAAAATTGGGGATTAACTTTTCTACAATCCAATGTCTAATTCTGTACTCAATAGGATTGATCCTCCTGTGTATACTCTTATATTAATTGCTTCTTTCTATTTTCTTTGCCAGAACCTAATCCCAGAACGGAAATTTGCCAGCAACAGTAGTAATTTATTCAAACAACATAAATTACAAATGGACAAGACAATATTAGGTGAATAGGTGTTAGGATGATTAACCCATCTAAATCTAGAAGCACTCGAGCTTAAGTCCCTCCCTACACTAGCATTGAAATCATTACACAATCCCATACAATAAAGCAGAGAGATTTCATTTGCAGCAATTAGAAAAAATGGAGACAACTGAAATCTCTATATAAATCAAAGTCGAAAACAAAACCCCTAGCAGCAAAACTGAATGTCCATGTCACAACCTATTATTTGTCAGTTTGTCCACAGGTTTGATATTTCCAACTAACTCAACTACCTTATATATTTAGCATGTTGGCAGTTATTGAGCTCCTTATATTCTCATCTATAACAAAGTTACAATCAACAAACCATTTATAAATGCTACTACTTGTCGTCCTGCTTCATAAAGTACCCTAATTCAAGTTCAGAGCCTAAACACCTAAGTGGCCATTTCCCAACTTGGCAATGATACTGGTTACGAATGGCCATATAACCGCGTAGCATGCTCTCAATAGGATAGGTCTGGCCTATTGCTTATCATTGCATATGCGATTAAATGCCAGTAGTATATATTATAGGTGACATATGGGGTATGCCTCTTATTTACTATTTTAGGGCACTGGAGCAGTTAACTAGAAGTGGCCAATCAATCGCAGTCTGACCTGTTTATTTTCATGCAAACACATTTACCACCTTCAGGGGTTGATTGTGGATTCAAAAATTTTGATTTCAGAAGGTGGAATGTCTAATGTTTTCTTTCACCCGGAGAATTAATTGGATTACCGCAAGCGGAACAAATAGGGCGCGCATGATCTGTCTGTATTGGTGTCTGTTCGCGCTCATGCCTTAAATCTTTCTAGATTCCTTAAATATAAACCTGCATGAGTTCTCTCTAAAACCTGCTAAAAGCATAATACGACTACAGATCAACTAGAACAGCGTCACAGTCCCTTTCATCTCATTATGATTATGGTACCGAACCGTTGAACCTATATTTTACGAATCCAAACCAGAGTTACAAATTTATCATGCATTTGTTCCATAGCTATTCATATAGAAATCATAATATCTATTTCATAATTCTAGCAAGCTACAATGGGTTACACCTAACTAATTAGGCTTGATCAGCATCAAAAGACTACAAATTTCATTCACTAGTATATATATAAAAGGGGAAATTTCATAAGCAAAATATCATCCATTCACACAAACCATTCACAGAATCAGAGACTAATCGATTCACCGTAAACTAGTGGAAGTGGAACTCAAGACATACATAACAATTGGGAGTCTTGAATGAACATCAGTACTGTATCATACCACAATAATAAAGGGGAAAAAAAAAGTCCTCCAGAGATATATGATGCCCTCACCTCATCTTCATAAACAAGTAATCTTCACCTTCCTTGTCAGCCTTTTCCTTCTTACTCTCTCTGGCATCTTGGCCTTCCTTGTCAGTCTTCTTTCTGAAAATGCTTTCAATAAGTGTAGGACCATCTTCAATCACCTCAAGAATTATATTCTAAAAGAAAAGAAAATGGGTGAAGTTTAATATTAACATTACACAGAAGTGAAATAAGATTTCTTTGAAATTAAGATTTCTTACCGGTCTCGCAAAGACCGTATTGTTGACGTAGCAGGTGTTACCACTAGTTTCCAACTTCAACAGAGTGGAAAAGTGACCTTTGTGAGTCACCACACCGGTGAGATGCCCGATCTGAAAAATTAAACAAGTTTATTTAACATAAAACCTACCTACCTACCCAAAACCAAAATTCTATCATCTGTTATACCCTTCTCTTGTCACCCTTGCGGAAGGGTCGACAGGTCTTCCCAGTTATGAAGTTGTTGTAAGCATTTGAAGCTGCAAAAAATTAATATAAACATAAAAAGAAGTTTCAAAATAAAAACAAATCAAAAGGTAGACTATTCTTATAAACACACCTGAAATTTCCATTCGAACTAGCAAAGAATTAATAATTGTATGAGCGATGGAATCAATGGTGGTGTATGGTTTGGTGACTGGGACGGTTTCTTCTTCCTCCTTCACAGTTGCTTCGTCTTTCCTTATGGTGGAACATTTCTCTTCACCCAGATTCTTACTTATGGTAGATCTCTTCTCTCCATCGATATTTTTCATTGCCTCCTACATTTCAAGAGGCAAAGGAACAGGCAAATCAGAGGAGAGATGTGACATTTTTTTCTTCAATGGTTCGAGTGCCTCTTTATTAAGCTTCTGCATTTCATCATCCATTAGCAAGTCTTTTTTGGATTCTTCAAGGACTTTTCCCTTATCCACTTTTAGTGCAACCGATATCTATTTCATTTGGCCCACCATCTCCCTCATTTGGGCCATCAATTTGGCCTCCTTAGAACAAAAGCTTCTGGGGATGGTAAATCTTTCAGAAACCTTTCCGCTGAGAGACCCACAGCAAGCTGAACGTAAATTTCATAGCAGGAATGACATTTTCCGATCTCCGGAAAATGTGGGTCACCAAATATGGGCCTTCCTCGACGGACGACGGACCTCGATCTTCCTCGTTGGGAAAGAAATTCACTCGCCTCAGCCGACCTGCTGTGCCAGGCAAACACACTGGGTTCATCACTAGAGAGGACTGCTGGAGGTTTGGGTTGAGGCACAGCCAGGAATTTACATGAGTGCCGTCCAAAATTTTGGAAGTGAAAAAATTAATAACTTAATAACTTCCTAAACTAAAATATGAGCAACATTTTCTTGAACAAGTTTCCTTTTAAAGAATCTCTCCAGAACCTAAACTATGAACAACATATAATAAGTAATTAAAATTATTTCAAACAAACTCAAATAAAGCAAAAAAAGCTCCAATTCCAAGTTGTACGTTACTAACTTAATAACTTCCTAAATTGCTAAGTCTCAAGCAGTTACATTATTGAATATGAAATTATCTTGCCAACAAACTAACAAAAAATAGACAACTCAATTTAGGGAGAAAATAGAATATCGAATTAATCTACTTCAATCATAAGCCCCAAATCGTGAATAAACCCTAAAATAATAAAAAATACAAATACACAATTTAAGTGAAATAAAAACTCACTTCCCACCGGTTGCCGTCGTCAAGTCGCTGGAAAAGTGCCTAAGTGAAGTTGTCGAACACCCAAACTCAAAGTCTCGAACTGTCGATTGTAGAGGTGGAAGAACCGAGAACGAAATGGCAGTAGCAGCGGTCCAGCAGAACGTTTGGTTCTATTTCTGAATTTTTTTGAAGTCTGATCATTTGTTTGTATAGATCTTGTATGCCATTGGGCTGCTGGAGATGTTTAATTTGTTTTGGAAGAAAGTGGGTTTTATTTTTCTCCTGGGCCAGATAGGATTTTTCTTTTTAACTTTGAGCCTGCCTCAAGCCTGATACCAAAAAACCTTTTTTCTGCTTGGGCCATTGCGATCTGCCCCAGGTTTAACTGGTCTGCCCGAAAGTTGAGTGCCGTCCATGGACTGCACTCGGCTTTAATGGGCTCCATCCCTGCTTGGGTTGGGGTGGGAGCGTTGGGTTCTCAAATGGGAGGGAGGCAGCGATTTGTTGAAATCTGAACGCGTAAGCCAATTTTAGGGGGTTCGGGAGTGGTATTGGCGGTTGGGGTATTCAATTTATCGCGATATCTCAGATCGGGTATTCTCTCAAGCAAAATATCACAATACTAATATACTAGTATCATTACTCTAGATATTTTCTGGGTTGGGTTTTAAGGAGGGGAGGGAGAGGGTTTCTCGGGCAATTAGCGGTAAATTTGACAACTGGTCTCAACTTTTGCAAATTTGTTCATGGGTAAATTAAAAAAAAAAAAAAGTTTTGAAACACACGTGTAAACGTGATGATAATATAATTAAACAAATTTAGTGATACAATTTCAGGCAAATTATAAATTAAAATTGACCAAGTCCAGGTTGGTAAAAAGATGTTAGGTTGTCTAAGATATATTACTTTCCCTTACACGCTTACTTATTGAGTGACTTGGTGTGTGTATATTTATATTTTTGTCATTAAAATTTCAAAACAAGTTTAGACATTTTATAAGTAAAAAGTCACATTTGTACCAAGTCACCTTACAAGTAAGCAAGTAAGAGTGTGATTAATGTAGGGAAAAATCCAAATTTTGGTTCCCTCTGCCTCCAAACTCAAATAATGTATTGGTTTGGGGGTGGAGAATGTTATTTTGAGGGGGAAAATAGCCGAAATGAGGGGCTAAATTTAGCCTCATTTGGCTTTTTTCCCCGTCATTCAATTTTTCTCATTCTCATTCTAATTCAATAATATACCGTCATGTGTCCAATTCATATTCTTCTTTCCCTCTCACTTTTTTCCTACACATTATTTGAAAATAGAGATTTTTCCCTAGTTTTTTGCCCCCAACATTTAATCTTGTTCTAAGGAAGATAAGCATTTTCAAAAAAGCATATTTCTATGGAGAAGAGAAAAGCCCTAGTGTATGACATATCATGACTTGCAAGAACGATACTCTTTTCACATTGATTGAACCAGATTTACCTTGTTGACGTCAAAATATATGGTAATGCGCTAAGAATTCACAATTTCACTGTCTACAATTCATTTTTATGCCCATGAATAAAATTGAACAAGTTTTATACACATTAGATAAAATTGTGTTCCATACTTAACTATTTCTAGAATTACCAGTCGTTACAAATTGCACTATTTATCTCCCTTTGGCCCCCCCAAAGTTTTGATCACCCACCAGACGCACACTTGCGTGGGTGATAATTGATAATCTATGTGTGCAAACTCACACATGAATTATCTAATTATCACCCGCTACATGTGTAATAGAGATGGAAAACATATTGCCACTACTATAAAAAAGCATAATGCGTGTCGGTTGTGACGTAGACGTTTATGCAAAAGACGCTTATTCTCAAAGTATACGTATCGATTGTTGACCGACGTCTAAAGCTAATAATATGCGTCGGTTGTTAACTTACAACTGACGCCTAAAGTCCGCTTAAAAAAAATAAATCAAATAAAGAATAGGCGTCGGTTGTTAATTTACAACCGACGCCTATTCTTAACTTCAGGAGTCAGTTGTAAGGTAACAACCGACGCCTATTCTTTTTTTTTGGGTAGTAGAATATCATCGTAGAGTCTCAACAAGAATGATAAAGACACTTATTCTTCTGAATAAGGTGTTCTAATAATTTTATCCATGTAATAAATAAGATCTATAAGAAAAACAGAGAATGCTTAACAAGCTTTGACTTAAAAAAAAAAAAGAAATAATGACAAAACCTTTCACAATAAATCACATACTTCAAGCTTGTTTCTCTAACTTGATCTTCTTATGGTAGTTCTAGATGAAAAATAAGCCACCAATTGATTTCGTTGTTGGGATTCTCCTCACCGCTGGCACCCTTCTCCTCACGGTTGAGGTGAATGATAGTTTTGAGTAGGGCTTTCATTTTCTTAGAGTTAAAGGAGGAGAAGGAGAAGAAGTAGTAGTTTCTATGGAGAAAACATGAAGAGAGTTGAGGGTATTGAGAAACGAAGAGCCAGCCATATTTTTTTCTCCAGTTTAGAATCAATAACGCGTCTTGTAACAAAGGAGATTTTATAGAAAAATACACCACTATAGACGTCGATTCCTATAGAGGAACCGATGCCCATTCCCAAAAGTTGCCATACGTTGCACTAATTACCAAAAAAATAAAAAAAAAACTCCACTATAGGTGTCGGTTCCTTCCAAGGAACCGACGCCTATGGTGGAAATATTAATTTTTTAAATTTTTTTTTCAAATTTAATTAAAATTTGAATTTCAAACTATAGGCGTCATTTCTCCTATAAGAACTGACGCCTGTGGTTTGACTATAGGCATCGGTTCCTCAAGGAACTGACGCCTATTGTTTAGTGAGTCATGTAGGCGTCAGTTTTCTTGAGGAACCTACGTTTATTATTTTGCCGAAATTTTCAAAAATGTCACCGACTTGCCTCTACGCGTCGGTTTTTGAATAAATCGTCGTGAATTCCCTTTTTTTTTTGTCTAATTTGTTGTAGTGTGTTTAGAGAGTAACTTTGGGATTTAAACATACACATAAATAGTTCCTCTTGATAGTTTCTTCTCTCATTGTGTGTTATTACATGTGTGCAATAGAGATTAGAACCATGGTTCACTTCAAAGTTTTCTTATTGGGGATGTATGTTTTTTTTTGTTCTAGGTAATCTCACTTTTTCTTGAGAATTTTACTTTCAATTAAATGCTTTGTAATTTATTTTCTATGAAATTTAATTATCGGTAATTCAATTGACAATAAAATTATTTCTTTTTAAGTGAATTCCATGCTTGTAATCAAATAGACCCTAGACGTCTTCGAGAATGTTTTCTTCCTGAGCTTAGATGTGTTCCAATCAAACATTAATACAATCCGCATATCAATTGGACATGGTGCCTTGCAAGGGGAAAAAATAAATCATACAACTGCTGACTTTCATATTGTATTTATTTCACAAATGACAAAAGTCCATATTAACTTAGTTGTTACAATGATGAATATTAAAATAAATTTGTGGCTTTATTTTCAACAACAAAAAAGAAGAGGAGAATCGTATACACTTCCTCTCAAAATCAATATATTAAAATACAAAAATATATTTTCTTTCCATTTCACTGAGTTTCCAACGGCAAAATCAGCTCAAATTGAAAGTACATTAATGCAATCTTCTTTATCATTCACATCAAGTGAAATAGGCATCTTTGCAATTCTTTATCGTGTAAAATATTCTATATAGTACTCATGTTGAATTGTATGAGGCATTAAGGATAAAATGGAATAAATAAATGGACTGTAATAAATGGGTTAGAATAAGGAAAATGTCCAATGAAGAGGCTAAAAGAAAAATGTAGGGATGAAAATTAGATCCAAATGTTCTACAAGAATTCACCTTTTATACTAGAGATTATTATACATTATATATTATCCATTATAATGAGGTTGAGTAATTAATGACAATATAAAGGCATACCCCATATTCAATTACTTGAAGTTAATTGATTTAAAAAATATCAATGTTATGATATCTTTGTCAAATGATATTTTGGAACAAGAAATGAAAAAGCACTACTTAAAAAAAAAAAAGAAAAAAGAAGAAAAAAAAGGCAAACGAGGTTACCAACTTATGGTCATCTATATATCTATATTATTATATATACTATTTTTTCACCCGTGCGATGCACGGGAAGAATAATTCAAAATAATCTAATTTATTTATAAGGATTTGATAAATTAGATGTCTACATCTGTAAAAAAAAAAAGTAAAAAAACTTAATATCGTAGTATAATATCATATATTTGTTTAAGAAAAAGACTAGATAGACGGGCAGTTCCTCCTTTTTAGTTTTATTTTTGGAAATTTTTAACTATTGATAGTTATATGCAAGTATAGTTATATTTTATTTTAATTAATCTTTTAGATATAAATAATCAATTCATAAAAATCATCAACTATATATTAACCTTTTTTGTTTGCGCGACGACCGATGTGATATGATGATATCTTAGTCAACTCTCAAACCTGTAAATAAAAGTTCGACTCCCCCATCTTACAATTCCTTTGTAACACTGAAAAAAACTTTGTTTGTGTGCTACTAACCGTTGGAGAAGTGAATAAGCCATTAATAAAGACAAACAAATATTGAATAAAGTAATTTGTCTGAAATTATAGAGAAAATTATCATGATTGCTGGATTCATTGGAATGAAAGGAAAATTTAAAAAAAATGAATATAAGATAATTTGAAGATTGAATTAGGAAGATTAAGATAGAATTATGAAAATGAGATAATTCAAAAATTTTAAAGATAACTAGGTAGAAAATAAATAAAAAAAGATATATAGAGAATTTACTGCACCGATTACCACATTTAGAAATAAAAGACCAACTTATCCCTACTTCTAGGAAAAGTGGTGGGAATACTGCGGTAAAATTGTACCGCAGCTCCTTTCATTTAATATATATATATAGATATCTAAAACAAAAGAAGTTTAACCTGATTTTCCCGTCTAAAATGCTGATGTCACTAATGACATCATTTTCATTTTTTTTGTTTTTAATTTTTTCCCTTGCAAAAACAATTTTACCTTTCTCTTTCTTTTGTTCTCTTTCTCAATTATATCTCCAATTTTCATCTTAGCGTTTATTCAATTTATCTTTATATATCAAACTCTCCCAATTTAATAAAATGTGTTTTCTTTCGTCTCCAATATTAAGTCGTCCACATACAAATCCAAGCAAATAACATTTTGAAGGTCTCATTTTCCTTGACTGTTATCTAGATATATACTTACCGTTGATTTACATTTTATCTCTTAATTTTTTATCTCTTTTTGAATCTGGCAAATCAAAAAATGTTTAAAAGTTATGGGTATGTGGCGTCAAATGGTGAAATTTCATCTGCCTCATTTTTTTTAATTTTGGGTATATTTCTACTAAAATTCAAAGACTTTTTGTTCACAAGCTGATCTTCTTTTGTGAATGCAATATTTTACTAATAATGTTATTACGTAGAAATTAATATTAATAATCATTAATTAATTAACAGTATTAAAGATTAATTACATCAATATTTTATCACTAATGGCACCCAAGGTGTGCATGTTGAGGACCGTCAATTAATTTGTACATACTCCCTCCATCTCGATTATTTGATCCCATTTATTTTTTTCACAAGGATTAAGAAATATGTGTTAAAAAGGCACATTTTGTGATTCGTGCTCCTAATTTATCCCTATTTAATGAGTAAAATTCAAAATTAATATTGATAATTAAAGTATTAAATATAGCTAGATTTGTAAAGTAACACAAATTAAACATTTTAATATGGAAAGGAACCATATATTTGGTAAATCCCAAAAAGAAAAATGGGACCAAATAATTAGAATGGAAAGAGCAATTAATTGAGGTTTCTTGCTTTTTCAAGTATTTAATTTAATTTAATTTAATTTAATTTACTTTAATAATATTCATCTATTAAATGACATAATCCTACTCATATCGTGCGGTGAATTCTTAATATATTATCTAAACGAATTCTGTTTTGACACAAGATCATATCATCATGAGAAAGTATGGATTTGTTGTTTATCTAAACGAATTCTGTTTTGACACAAGATTATATCATCATAAGAAAGTATGCATTTGTTGTTCGTGGAATCAAATTTTACTCTCATATGACGACGCTTTGATATCTTAATATCCATTGTTTTATAAACTTTTTGCTGAATTTGTGGCTACGAATATATTAAATATTGAGAATAGATTTCTTCCACTGAGGCATATGTATAAGGAGAAAGAAAATTGCATATAAAACGTTGATTATCATTTGAATTGTAGAATGAATATGGATTGTCTTTCAAATGTAAATATATTAGATTGCGACTACCACTGATGTTATTTCCTCCATTGGCACATAGCTTGTGTTTTTATACTTTTAGAATATCTTCAACTATTGTAAATTTATTAAAAAACTTTTACATAGTTAAATTTCAAACTTTTTATCTACCCTGCATCACAGGGGTGTTGTACTAGTACTTCGCATATTATATTAGGCTTTTTGTTATTTCATTTTCAACCCTACTAGGTAATATGTTTTAAATGTTGTTCCAAGTTTCATCTATCAATCAATAGAGCACCACTGGAAAAAATTTGAGTACTCTACAAGTACTAAACTCGATACTTATTATCAATTAAAAGTTTACATGTGGATTCAAGAGCCCAGAGCTCTAATTTATTGTATAATTTGAGTCCTAAAACCCATAGTCCCTTATGGCACTATATAGTGCCATATGACCACGAGTCAGGCATTGAAACACGACACATGGGACACTATGACCATGTGGCGTGCTAGATACACGTCACGTGGCCATTTGGCATTATATGTTGCCATATACAGGGTGTTAGACCATTTTTACTAAATCCTATGTATGAGTTTTTGATTGGTCTCAAACTCGATATCCCTGGACTATTGAATTTTTTCTTGCACAACACTTTACTAAAATCTGTTTTATATATGGCAATTAAGGGTGTGCAAAAAAACCGGAACCGGTTGAACCGGCCCGAAACCGGACTCAACGGGCCGGTCCCGGTCCGGGCTTTGGGGCCAAAATGACCGGTCTGGTCCGATACGATCCTAGATCGGTCCGGTCCAGTTCCGGGTTTTCTTTTGAAAACCCGAAAACCCAGTTAAAGACGGGTTAACCTTTTCCTTTTTTTCTTTTTTTCTAATATATAAATTGAAACTCGGTTTTCACTTTTCGTTGTACCTAAGAGGTAAGAATCAAAATTATTTTCTTTACATAGTCACTTACACAAAGGCCCATCTTATTTATAAGCCCCAATTATTTTACTTTCTTACAAAACTTTCAATATGGGACAATCATTTAAATTTAAAACTAAATATAAAGGACCAAGACAATTATTAATTTGCCTCAAAGTCCACAAAGTTTCCTTTACATAGTCATTTGCACAAAGGTCCATCTCATTTATAAGCTCTAATCATATTGCATTTTTACAAAACTTTCAGTATGGGACAATTAAAAAGTTAAAGCACTACTATTAAATTTCTTTTTCAAGTTGGAATTTTTTAACCAATAAACTTCTTTAAAAATCATCATTGTTATATTATTTTCATGCAATAGTCAAGAGTAATTGTGTTAATATATAATGTTACTAGAATTTGTAACATTGTAAGGATTTTGTTAAAGAAAATTATTCAGATTTATAATATGTTTATTGACTCTATTTAAGTTATATGCTATTATTACATAAAATATATATTTATATATAAACATAGAGAATTTGTGCTTTTACATCTTCTCATTTATTTAAGTGGTTTTATAATTTGTAAAAAGTGTGAAATGGATTTTTTTGCATTTATTTTAAGTGGTAAGTGTTATTTATTTTTTACAATTACATCATTTTTGTAATATTTAATTTATATAAATGTATAATAAAGTAGGAATTATCCATCTTTTGCCTTTTGAAAATATCAAAATTGTATAGTAAAATTGTTAAAATTATAAAGTAGATATAATATTTATGATTTTTACATTTACTTTCCAAATTTAGGATACATATTTCAAATATTTAATAATTTCAGATTTGTTAAAATAAAAAAAAAAGAAATACAAGTAAGTCTAGTACCTCTAATTTACAGAGGCATGTTAATATTTTTGTTACACATAAAACCCTTCTATTTGTTTGTTCTAAACTATGTTTATATGTGTTTTTATGTTACTAAGTCTATAGAAATTTTTTTTACAAGCTTGAAAAAAACCGAATTCATTACCCGAGCCTGAACCAGGCACGAAACCGTTTGGGCTTACCCTTTTCAGGACCGGGACCAAGCCGAAGATGTTTGGTCCAGTCTTGGTCCTTCAAAAATCCGGGACCGAAACTCGTTTGCACTAATGGCAATTGTAACCATAATTACCTTTGTAGTGGGGTACTTGTTTGTGTACTTCGAACTATCCTTGTTGTTTTGCAGCCAGGGATTACGATTTACAGGAAAACATTCAGTAATCTTTTATCAAATTTGGTTAATTCACAGTCTTATTCATGTGTATTGTGTGAGCTTGAAGAAAAAAATTATTCAAAGATACGAGGGTGAATTTACTCTATTTTGTAAAAGATTAATTTATGAATCATTATATGCACATAGTATCTATCTATATATCTATATCTATATATATCTAAATCAAAAGAAGTCTGACTCGGTTTTTCTGCCTAAAATGCTGATGTCACCAATGTTGTCATTTTCCTTTTTTTTTTTTTGTTTTTAATTTTTTCCCTTGCCAAACACGCTTTTATCACCTTTGTTCTTTTTTTTCAATTTTATCTCCAATCTCCATCTTAGCGTTTATTTAATTTATCTTTATACCAAACTCTCCAAATTTAATAAAATGTGTTTTTTTCGACTCCAACATCAAATCATCCGAAATTCGAGCAAATAACATTTTGAAGGTCAAATTTTCCTTGACTATCATTTAGTTACTTATGGTCTTCATTCCCTTCCCTTCCCTTCCCTTTACTTCCTCTTTTGACTTGTTGATTTACATCTCCTCTGTTGATTTTTTCATCTCTTTTTGAGTTTGGTAAATTAAAACATGTTTAAAAGTTACAGATATATGGCATTAAATTGTGAAATTTCATCTATCTCTTCTTTCTATTTGGGACATATTTCTGTTAAATTCTATATATCTACAGAAATTCAAAGAGTATTTGTTCACAAATGGATCTTCTTCTGTGAAGGCAATATTTTTTCTGAAAAGAGTGAAGGCAATATTTTACTAATAATATTATTACGTAGAAATTAATATTAGTAATTATTAGTTAATTAACAGTATTAAATATTAATTACATCAACATTTTATCACTAATGGCATCCAATGTGTACATGTTGAGGACTGTCAATAAATTTGTACATACTCCTTCCATCTCGATTATTTGATCCCATTTGCTTTTTAACTAGGATTAAGAAATGTGTGTTAAAAAGACACATTTTGAGATTCGTGTTTCTAATTTGTCCCTATTTAATGAGTAAAATTTAAAATTAATAATGATAATTAAAGTATTAAATATGGTTAGATTTGTAAATTAATTCAAATTAAACAATTTAATATAAAAGAGAGAATATATTTGTTATATCCCAAAAAGAAAAACGAGACCAAATAATTTGGATGGAAAGAGCAATTAATTGAACTTTCTTGCTTTTTAAAGTATTTAATTTACTTTAATAATGTTCCTCTATTAAATGACATAATCTTACTTATATTGCGCTGTGAATTTTTTACATATTATCTAAACGAATTTTGTTTTGACACAAGATCTTACCATCACGAGAAATTATTAATTTATTGTTCAGGAAATCAAAATTTACCTCCACTTGACTATGTTTTGATGTCTTTATATCCATTATTTTATAGATTCTAAGCTGAATTTGTGGCTACGAATATATTGAATGTTGAGGATAGACCTCTTCTACTTAGACATATATACAAGGAGAAAGAAGACTGCATATGGAACGTTGATTATCATGTGAATTGTGGAATGAATATAGATTGTATAATGTAAGTATATTAAATTGGTACTACTATTGATGCTATTTAATCCGTTGGTATATATCTTGTTCTTTTTTACTTTTATAATATGCTCAACTATTATAAATTCATTGAAAAATTTTCACATAGTTAAATTTCAAATTTTTTTCTACCTATACATTGCACGGGTGTTATACTAGTATATCTAAATCAAATATACTTTAGATTTGTAAAGTAATGAAAATTAGATATTTTAATATAGAAAGGGACCATATATTTGGTACATCCCGTGAAGGAAGGTGAGACCAAATAATTGGGACAGATGGAATAATTAATTGAACTTTTTTGCTTTTTCAAGTATTTAATTTACTTTATTAATGTTCTCTATTAAATAACATGATCTATATATCTGTATATATATCTAAATCAAAAGAAGTCTAACTCAGTTTTCCCGCCTAAACTGCTGATGTCACTAATGATGTCATTTTCTTTTTTTTATTTTTTGTTTTTAATTTTTTTCACTTCCCAAACACGCTCTTACCACTTTGTTCTTTTTCTCAATTATATCTTAAATCTCCATCTTAGTGTTTATTTAATTTATCTTTATACCAAACTCTCCCAATTTAATAAAATATGTTTTCTTTCGACTCCAACGAGTAAATAACGTTTTGAAGTTCTCATTTTCCTTGACTGTCATTTAGTTACTTACGATCTTCCTTTCCTTTCCTTCCTCTTTTGAATCGTTTTTTTACATCTTCTCTGTTGATTTTTTTCATCTCTTTTTGAGTTTAGTAAATTAAAAAATGTTTAAAAGGTTACAGATATGTGGCATTGAATGGTGAAATTTCGTCTATCGCTTCTTTTTATTTGGGGCATATTTCTGATAAATTGTATACATCTACATAAATTCAAAGATTATTTGTTCACAAATCGATCTTCTTCTGTGAAGGCAATATTTTTTTTAAGGAGTAAAGGTAATATTTTACTAATAATATTATTATGTAGAAATTAATATTAGTAATTATTAATTAATTAATAGTATTAAATATTAATTACATCAACATTTTATCGCTAATGGCATCCAATGTGTACATGTTGAGGACCGTCAATAAATTTGTACATACTCTTTCCACCTCTGTTATTTGATCTCATTTGCTTTTTTACTAGGATTAAGAAATGTGTGTTAGAAAGACACATTTTATTATGACGTGTGCTCTTCCGATCTTGCCCCTGTTTAATGAGTAAAATTTAAAATTAATAGTGATAATTAAAGTATTAAATATGGTTAAATTTGTAAAGTAATGTAAATTAAACAATTCAATATAAAAAGAGATAATATAATTGGTATATCCCAAAAAGAAAAAGGGGACCAAATAATTGGGATAGAAAGAGCAATTAATTGAACTTTTTTGCTTTTTAAAGTATTTGATTTACTTTAATAAATGACATAATCTTACTCATATCGTGCTGTGAATTTTTTACATATTATCTAAACAAATTTAGTTTTGACACAAGATCATACCATCACAAGAAATTATTAATTTATTGTTCGGGAAATCAAAATTTACTCCCACCTGACTATATTTTGATGTCTTTATATCAATTATTTTATAGATTCTAAGCTGAATTTGTGGGTACGAATATATTGAATATTGAGGATAAACCTCTTTTACTTAGACATATGTACAAGGAGAAAAGAGATTGCATATGGAACGTTGATTATCATGTGAATTGTGGAATAAATATGGATTGTTTTTTAATATAAGTATATTAGATTGGAACTACTATTGAAGTTATTTAATCAATTGGTACATATCTTGTGTTTTTACACTTTTACAATATGTTCATCTATTATAAATTCATTAAAAAAATTTCACAAAGTTAAATTTCAAATTTTTTTCTACCCGTCTATCGCACGGGTGTTATATTAGTATATCTAAATAAAAAAAAGTTTAACCCGATTTCCCCGCCTAAACTGCTGATATCACTAATGACATCATTTTCCTTTTTTTTTCTCTTTATTTTTTTTCCCTTTGCCAATGCGTTTTTATCTTCTTATGTGAATGCAGTATTTTACTAATGATGATACTCATAGAAAATAATTATTAATTAATTAACAATATTAAATATTAATTACATAAACATGTTATCATTAATGACACACAAGGTACATGTTGAGGACCATCAATAAATTTATACATACTCCTTCCCTCTCGAGTATTTGATCCAATTTACTTTTTCACAACAATTAAGAAACGTGTGTTAGAAAGGCACATTTTTTTTATTCGAATTTCTAATTTATCTCCATTTAATAAGTAAAAATTCAAAATTAATTGTGATAATTAAAGTATTAAATATGGTTAGATTTGTTAAAGTAATGAAAATTAGATATTTTAATTTAGAAAGGGACAATATATTTGATACATCCAAAGAAGAAAGGTGAGACCAAATAATTGGGACAGAGGGAGTAATTAATTGAACTTTTTTGCTTTTTCGAGTATTTAATTTACTTTATTAATGTTCTCTATTAAAGAACATAATTATACTCATATTGAGCTGTGAGTTATTACATATCATCTAAATGAATTTTGTTTTCACAGAAGATCATTCAATTATGAGTAAGTATGAATTTATTGTTCGTGAAATCAAATTTTATTCCCACATGACTATGCATCTTTGTTGTCTTAATATATATTATTTCTTTTATATATTCTTACCCAAATCTGCGGCTGTGAATTTATTGAATAATGAGGATAGACCTCTTCCACTGAGATATATGTACAAGAAGAAAAAAGATTATATATGGAACGTTGATTATTATGTGAAATGTGGAATGAATATGAATTGTCTTTTCAATGTAAGTATATCAGACTGGTACTACCATTGATGTTATTTCCTCTATTGGTACACATCTTGCGTTTTTACACTTTTAGAATATGTTCAACTATTGTAAATTCATTAAAAAAACTTTTACATAGTTAAATTTCGAACTTTTTTCTACCGTGCATCGCACGGGTAGAATAATAGTATATATTCTTAAATCAAGGGTAGTTGTGCCTATAGGTACCGTAATTTTCTCGTCTTTTTTACGTAGTGTCTATAGATACAACTGCATTGCGGAAACCTACCTATTTTACCACAGCCATCTTATTATTATTTCCTTAAATTAAATTTCCTTTTATTTCTCTCTCTCATATCTTTTACTTCAACTTTCCTTCTTTTTGTTTGAATCTTCTTCAATCGTTCCTAAATTCCTTTTCCCCCCTTGCATTTTGATTCAATCTTTCCATCTATGAGCTTCAATTTCCATCCCTAAATCAACCACACAATAATTTTTGTTCATGCGATTATTATGCAATTTTCTTCATCAGTTCATATGAAGATTCCGGAATTTTCGCGTCTATCGCCTTTGTTATCAATTTCAATGTCTTTCATAAGCTCAACTCTATCCGTAATTTCAACTTTATTGCCTTGAGTATTCATAATATTTGATTGGTCCCCCTTTTTTGGGAGGGGGTAGGGTTTAAGAATGCGGATGGTTTTGTAAATTTTAAATTGCAGTATTAACTCTTTTCTTTTCTTTTTTAATTTATACACTACTCTTCTTTTTTTTTTTTAAGTTCTTTTCCTGAAGGTGAATATTCCGCTTACGTGACTGAACGTGCAAGGATTTTTTTTTTTTTGGGTGTGCAATTTCAATGACATTACAATTAATAGGAATGAAAATTATTGAAGTGCAAAACGAGAGGTGCTTTTTGCTGGCTGCTGAGCTCAAGTTGCTGCTTGAAGAGTAAAATTGAGACGAGCTTTCTGTGTTCGTATTTGTAAATAGAGGACTTCGCATATTTCTTTTCTATCATCTCTCTTTAAAAAAAATATGTATTTTTTTGTAACTATGCGAAGGGATCTATTAGCTTTTCATTTATATTGCATGTTCCAATTGAAATGATATTTACTTTCTATTCAATATACAATTAGAAACTTATCAGTATCTCATTGTTATCATTTAATTTAATATGAGATATATTACTTCTTAAATGATATTTAATCTCACATTGTTTCTTTTTATTTTATCACTGGGCAACTGATTAACTAATGTATTCTATAGAATCTATCTTTTAATAATTAAAATCCACAATTAATAACTTTGATGTTTTTATTACTGGACAACTGATATACTAATGTATTACAATGGATTTTTCTTCCGATGTGTCTATGCTTTCATAGAGTAATAAACTTTATTTCTTTTGTAGACTTGCTAAACAATTATTTTGCAGCTGTGAAATATTAATTGATGGTGATAAAACTTTCCCATTGAAGCATACATACAAAAGGATTATTGGATGAATTTGGATTGTTGTTTGAATAGTTTTTAACATTATTCTTTTCGTGTATTGAACGGGTACTATACTTGTTTTGCTAAGATGATTATAGCTAAATATCAGTTAATTAGTATCTAGTGGTCAATGATGAGCTGGTGATGTTACCTAAACTTTATGCTTAATTTTAGATACAACTTTTAAGGGGGATAACTATAATGTAAAAAATGTATCCACAAAATTAAAGGGGAAAAAACTATAATATAAAAAATTTCTATTGCTGATCCACTCTGTGACATAATCATTTGAGTAATGCTGAGCGACTAAGGATCGCCCATAGATATGCAGGATTAATGAATGTATTTACAAAACCTAGAAACGGTCACAAAATTTAGGATGTGATAATTAATGAGCATAATCCTAATCTTGTGTTTATTGTCATTTATTATATATTTGACAATTATTTTGAGTCAAAATTAATATAATTGATGAGGTTATATATTACTCTATTGAATAATGTTATGTAGTACTGGTGGCAGTGGCGTTAAACACCAATCTATGTGACAGTATAGGTGGCACTAAATGATTATAAGTGAAGTTAAAATGCAAACACATGTGAGCTACTTTATTTAATTTATTATCAACAATGGTGCTATATAGCATTAGTTGTATTATTATATTTAGCCCAAATAGGTTGACAAAATCGGTGATAAAAAGAGCAGAAATTTACCTTTTTTATTCATCATGATGTTCTCTTTCTCAATTGGTAATTGGTTAAAATATGTAGGGATAATAAGGTAACCTCAAACCCCTAGTGCTAACATTTTTTGCCAACCCATTTGTCCAAATAATATGATTTACACACGACTTGGCATGTAGAAGAGTAGCTTGGCAACTTCTATTATTTTTCTTATAATTTAGTCACTCATCTATTATTATAATTAATGATAGCATATGTATAATGCAAGGAGCAGCTTTTTTTGGCGCTCTTCTGATTCAAGGAGCTGATATCCGATCTACAAGTTTTATAAATCCATACATTACTACATGTGAGATTTGTTTGCATTTTCGAAATAATTCTTCCTTTGAATTAACAAAGCAACATATCATTTTAACTCCTTTTTCATTAATATACTAGATAGAGTAGGACCCATGCAATGCACAGGAAGTACACTTCTAAAATTATAATATAGTTAAAAAACTAAATAGTGTAACAGCATCAAACATGCATAATAATGATGATGATGATGATGATGATGATATTATACTTTCTATAAGATAGTATATTCATTGTTCTAACATAATATTAGTATCAAATTATAAATTCAACTACTTAATATTTTTCTATATAATCTCAATGCTAATCCCTTGTAGTTTAAATATTGTCTAATTGATCATCACAAAATTTTACTTATAGCTGTCGTAAGAATTCTCCATGTTATAGGTCAACAAAAGTAGATCTGTTATTATAGTATATACAGAATGAAATACATTGTTTTGCTTAGAAAACAATTTGCATTGGTATGAATTCAAATATACTAAATTTCCATCCGTACGTTGCACGGGTAGAGTTCTAAAGAAATTTTATATATAAAATATAACATAATTATACTTGTTAAGTTTAATGTTATAAAGAAATTGAAAAACACAACTTGTATGAAATTAATGTGCATCGTATATTTGCAAGTAGCATACAATCAATTCTTTATTTTGTTGACATAGTTTTAAATTTTTATTATTAGTCCATCGATATCTCGATGAATTAATAATTTTTTTATTAATTCTTATTTTTTATTTCCTTTAAATACAATAAAACTAGATAGCATAATTTTATATTTAGTTACACTCATGCATTTACAGACATACTATATATGCTTCACAACCGTATGTTTTATGGACATGTTATAGTGACAAAGTAAAATACAATAGAGTAGGAGAACATAAAATCATGAGATTACACAATCGAACAAAGTAAAATTGAAATTCATTATGCAAATATGAGATATATCTAACTAAAATGAAATAGTAGATAGAATCCAAAAAAAAATATTAAATTAAATGATTAAAATGAAAAATATAATAAGAAGAATAATAATAATCATTTTGAAATCTCGATTGATTTATTATCTATTTTCATGTAATTAAAATTCATTAGGCAAATATAAGATATATCTAACTAAAATATAATATGTAGATAGAGTCTCAAAATAAAAATATTAAATTAAATGGTTAAAAGGAAAAGTATAATAATTGAACCAATAAATTTTTTTATTAATTTTTATTTTTTATTTCCTTTAAAGATAATAAAATCTAATAGTATAATATATATTAGTTTCATATTCGTGCATTTCACGGACACAATATGCTTCATACCCGTGCGTTTCACGGACATATTATGCTGACAAAATAAAATACAATTGAGTAGGAGAATATAAAATGATAAAATTATATAGTCGAACAAAGTAAAATTAAAATCCATTAGGAAAATATGATATATATGTAATGAAATTGTAATATATAGATAGAGTCTCAAAATAAAAGTATTAAATTATGATTAAAAGCAAAAGTACAATAATAAGGAAAAGTAATATTGAAATCAAAATTGACATATTATCTATTTTCATGTAATTTAAACTCATTAGTCAAATTTGAGATATATCTAATCAAAATGTAATAAGAAATATATTGTTCAAAAAAAAAAAAGAAAAAGAAAAAAGAAAACTAATGAGTGATCTGAGCTCTTTTGTCATATAAAAATCGTCTCAATACTGTAACTAATGCTAACTGTTTAGTCATCAAAGAATCCTCTTAGTTATATCTACATGTTTGGTTAGAGCTTTGGTGATGAAATGGCTAGCAATTCCAATAGGACGTCAGTAGACAAAGAGAAACTGGATGTTTGGTCTCTACATTGTTCTGAAGTCCATCACGGTAAATCTGCTTGGTTGAATGAAAAAGGGGCAAGTGTTAAAACATCTCCAAACAAACACCCCAAACTACCGGCTGATCATATAAAAAAATGAAAAAAAAAAATTAATAGGAAAACATAATAGAAATCTATAAATTGCCTTCCAAACTAGTTAACTTACAAGCTTGCAGGAATGTACATTATTGTGTATCACAAAATACTCTAAAAACAATACTGTGCCTTTACTCTTTCATATTCCAGAACAAAAGAAAAGAGTAGAATTTTTAAAGTAGGCTCATATGTGAAGGCAATCTCATGAATTAGAAGTGATGTTATGAGGCAGACACTAGCAAGTAATAATGGCCAGTGTAACCTGATTAGCTTGTTCCTGTAAGAGATGCTCTGATTTGTGAAAGATGGACCTTTAATCACCGCACTTTTACAATTTTAGAGATATCTATAATATCAGATAGCATCACTTTTTTAGTAGTCAGTTGTGTAGTCTAATAGTAGGCCTCGGTTTATTTTTTCATTTGTTTCATGGCTGTTAAAGCTTGGAACAACAGCCTTGTTTAAAGTTCTATTGCTTCATAAAATAGAAAAAGCAGAATAAAGAAATGTATTTGGTATCTTATTCATCTTGACTAATTCAACAGAAGAATGAACGCAAAACTCATGAATTCGCGTGACAAATTTCCTTATGCTTTGGAGAAAATTACACATATGATTATTAATGTTAATGGAAACACACACACACACACACACACATATATATATCCGAAGACTTAGTGCTAGTAGGTATCCTCGAACATCATGCTTATCCTTCAAGATGATGTTAAGAGGAATTAAAGATTAACATTTTTCATCATATCTATCAATACAGATCTCTGTTCTAAAAAGCTCGCCTAGGCTTGAAGCTTGAGCTCCATCGTCACGCTTTGTGTTTTATCACGCATTGGTTACGCTTTTATCACGCATTATTACGCTTAGGCTTGCTTAAGCACAATGCTTGGCCTTGACGCTTTTCCACGCCTCATGTTTTCTAAAACACTAATACAGATTCATATTTTGTCATTAATTTATGATTTCCTTAATTTCTAAGTTCTTTAACGATCTCAAAACTCAGACATTAACGGGAAATTTCATCCGCGAAGGAAAAGAAAAATCGGAATATTTTCTCCCGTCCTCCTTGGAGGCCAAGCCAGCAGAGGTCTCCATAGTATCAAACAATGAGTATTACTGTACAAAATGCTACAGGAAAGTCGAGCAACAAAGACGGGCTGAAACTAGAAAAAACAGCCGGGACATGAAAGAGGAGGAAACAGAGAAAGCAATCATTTTTATTTATAAAAGAGCCTTTACAGTTTCGGACATCTTTGTTTCAGGACCGCCCAATGGCCATACCGAGTTCCTCCAAAAGTCTTACAAACAGAATCCCT
>CAVNYN010206588.1:0-29228 GCA_963692815.1 Nyctanthes arbor-tristis | reverse complement strand
CAGCGTTCTTGCGGTAGATCAAAATCATATATTATAAGCTTCATAATTACTGCAAGCAAATGCAAATATCTCAAGCCTATATATGCATTTTCACAATTTTATAACCCCTCTCCCCAAAATAACTCAGTAATCAGACAAAGAAATAAAAATAATCTATGTGTGACGTGTCTTAATCTACGCCATATGATTGTGGTTTCTAATGTGACTTAATTTCCTTTTGCATGACATGACTGTATGACAGCATATGGTAGAAATCATCTAACACAAGCCGTTTGACACCGTTACGGCACATGACAGATGGTGGGCGCCTTAATTTAAACCGCTAACGTGATTTGTAGGGATAATGATATGTTCATATCAGTGGCTGATATTACATTACATCATTGTCTAGTACCATTATGGCACTAGACGTCTAGCTAGTGTCATATCATTTTTACAACATCTGGTGATATATTGTTAGATCGGACTACTAAAGAAAGGATAATCACAAGCCAATAATTGAATGAGAATCACATCTAACCAAACATAATAATCAGGTAAGAGCATCCATATTAGTGTTTTTAAATTTATCCACATAAGTAAAAAGTGTATTTTAAATTATTGCTAAAGGCTACGCATGTAACTTAAATTTAACAATTATTAAAGTGTCACGTTGATTGTGTTAAACAAAATCACTAAAATCTACTCAAATTTAAGTGAGCCCCATTATTGTCAAAAGATATTGTCGAACTTTATAAAATAAATAAAAAAAATTTTTCAAAAAACATTAAATACTAACAAGATATTAAATTGTTGTTAAAGTTAACAACAAAATTAACAACTCACTAAAAAGTATTTAATGATATGTAGAATATCAGTTCTCTTTCTTATATAGAGATGCAACGTCAACCCAACGTTGAGACCCTATATTTGGTATGGTGGACAAAGTTCGTCTTTTGCACAATAATCATAAATTCATAAGATTTACCCATCGTTTTAAAAATTACTTGCTACTTTACAACATAATGTAAAGTCGCTTTCAGTTACATTGTTTATGTGAAAAATTGCCCAATAAGACTAATTAAGTTTTTTTTTCTTTAAATAAATTAATTAAGGTGTTGTTGAGGAGGTGTCATGACAGGCTCGCATAAAGTAACAAGAATTAGTGAAAATAAAATCAACATATTAAATTAGATAAATCGACATATATTATTTCATTTTATTTTATTTTGTATTGGGTTAACTTCCGATCTAATCGTTTTCAACCTTTGAGTTAAGTATTGATTTCATCATCAACCTTTTTTAATACACCCCACAGCCCCCAACATCTGATAAATACACACAAATCGTCCATTTTTACATTATTCCACAAAATGTTTAACAAAAGGATGATTATATCCCCTGAAACTTTTTAAATTTTTTTAAAAAGATATTTAAAAATAATAAAAAACTTAAAAACCAACCCACCCCATCCCCACCCCACCTCACCTCACCCATGTCCCCCTTCCCTTTGGCTGGAGTTCCAGCAGCCAACCGCCGGAATGGTCCATTCCTCGGCCACAAATGGGGGGTGAATCCCCCCATTTTACTACCACGGCAGCAAAATGGGGGGATTCATCCCCCATTTGTGTTGCCAGAAAACAGCGCCACACAAATGTTGCTGGAAATGGCAGCGATTTTGCTGCCATTTCCGGTAGAATTTATCTTAAAAATTTGGGTAGGGGGATTCATCCCATTTGTGCTGCTAGAAAATGACAGTACGGGGGGATTCACCGAATCCCCTCCATTTTGCTATCATTTCAGCAGCAAAATGGGGAGATTCACCCCCTCCAATTTGTGGCCCCTGGAATGGACCGTTTCGGCGGCCGGCCACCGGAACTCCAGCCGAAGGGAAGGGGTGGGGTGGTAAGTTTTTAAGTTTTTTATTATTTTTAAACCTTGTTTAAAAAAAATAAAAAAGTTTCGGGGGTATAATAATCCTTTTGTTAAAAAATTTTGTGAAATAGTGTAAAAACGGACAATTTGTGTGTATTTATCAAATGTAGGAGCCTCTGGGGTGTCTTAACAAAGGTTTGGGACGAAATTGAGACTTAACTCAAAGGTTAGAGACGATTTGTGAGATTAACCCTTTTGTATTCAATTAAAATGAGATGAAACGGAGTACAAAAACACATATTGTGAGATACTAAAAGTAAAACAGAATTATTCCAAAAAAAAAAAAAGCTAGTCCACTTCAAGTTGATTCACCCCTCCTCCGTTTGATCTGTGAACTATTGGGTAATTTTATTGATGGAACCCAACAAAAAGGACTTTAAGTGCAAATTTAATTATGAAAGGCCCAAGCAAAATAAAATACAAAAGTTGCGAACGATATGTGAAATTCACCCTACTAAAAAAAAATCTCAAGATTATCTGAGATAATCTTTAGGAATAACCGAAAAAAATAAGATAGTAACTAACATTTGAGAATGATATGGCTGTTCAAGTTACTTATCCAAATTACGCGTAGCATTAAGTTTAGTGTTTCACCATGAAAAGCCTAAAGGAGTGGTCGACATCTTCCATGTGAGATGCCACACAAGTCATTGTCTGCCACGTGGCATTATAATTGACATCTTCCATGGCAGATTGTTACGCATATATCATAGTTTGATATACATCCAAATATAAGGTAAGTTGTTAAACACATAACAAATCTTGTAACGCACGATCTCCATAGATTGTTACACATATAACACCTATTGTTTAATAACATAGATTGTTACATGCATAACATAGTTTGCTTCACATATAAAATGCCTTATTACACAACTTAACCAACCATGTAACACATATAATATAGATTGTTAAACACATATTAAACATTATTATATAAATTATCTAACATGTAGCACATTTAAAAAAAAATTATTACAAAAACATTACAGTATAAGTGAAAAATTGAGAAATGTGTCCCTGGAAAATGAAAAATGAAAAAAAAAAGAAAAGAGAAAAAGGAATAAAAAAATAATTGAAAAAAAAAAAGAAAGAAAAAGGAAAAAAATAAAGGAAAAAATAAAAAAAAGAAAATTCTAGCAAGTTCGCTGGAGAAAAAAGGAAAGGAAAAAAGAGGGAAATAGGGAAAAAGAAAAATAAAATAAAATCATAGGAATCCAACCACCGGTCGGTGGCTGGGCAGCCTGGGTGGGTGGGGTTGGGGTTCGGGCGCAGTGACGTAGTCAGAATTTTTTTTTTTTTTTTTTGCAGGGCGAAACAATAAGGTCATATTTATACTACGAAACTTAATTGTGAATAGTTTATATATCAATAATTACACCGCAAAATAGCTTCATATTTTGCATTACATGCAAACTCAAACAGAGAAAATATATCAGTTCAAGGAAATAAAAGTGAAATATAATGCATCTATACCTGATAAAAAGTATGATAATTTAAATCTCCTTGTGCTCATAGACTTTCCTTTTAAATTTTAATATTTTAGTCTTTATAAACCAAAGTACCGTATAGAAACCCTTTACCAAAACTTGTTGCCTATCAGTTCCCCTTCTCACACACACCATAACCATAAAACTAAGGGCATTCCCAACTAAGAAATATAAAAAGAATAGGGACTTCTAGTTTAGCTTCCAAAAATTGTTCTCCTATAAGTTACAAAATTAAAGGCAAATATACACATAGTGCACAAAAAAGAACTGAAATAATCATCCAAACATTTAATCACAAATTTAACCCATCAATTCACAACTAATATTGACTTGTATCTTTGATTTTCGAAGGAAAAAGAAACTCGAAGCTTTGTGTGAGTCAACCACTATAGTGAAAGGAAGTGAAATAAGGTTCAAAGAAACAAAGTTCAAATGACATAATGGTTCAAATGAAATAAAATAAGAAAAAATTGGGTGGGGAATTGATATATTTGAGCAAAGAGAAAATGCAGAAATTGGGCTACTAAATAAATAGGCTGAAGTAGACAATTCGGCTTTTAAAAATATTGGAATAGATCGGATTCAACCACCAAACTTTTTAGTTCATTATCTCCCCTTTAAACACTTCTTCTTTCCCCGACAAGCTATTCCTCTGCTACTCTGCAATTTGGCTCTATTTGGCTTCAAATTTCAGAGAAAAACTTTGGAGTTTCAAAAATAGTTGCAGGGGTGACCTCCACTACGCGCGCCAGATATTGCAAGGGTGATCGCGCCCCATGCCCCCTCGTGGCTCTGCCCCTGGTTTGGTGGGTAGGTGTGTGTTGAGGTTTAGAAATAGAAATTAATTAAAAATAAAATCAAGTAAAAAACAAAGATTCAAGTATTTTTCAAATCGGGATGCCAAAAAAAAAAAATTCAAAATTTAAACTAGATCAAGTAAATTTAGTGGGGAAAAAAAACAAATCCTAAGTATGTGGTATAATATCCCTATCCTAATTTTGTTAAGGTCAAAATACAATATTCCCTCTGTTCTGTATAAATAGTATGCTTTTTATTTTCGTTATATTTAAGAAAGTTCAATTAGTATTGTTGGAAAAGTAACATTTAAGAGTAATTTTTCTTATATACCGCTTCTTTCATTCAGTATTCGATCCATTTCATTCCTTCTTATTTACTATATTAAATTAAATAGGTGTATAAAAGAAAACTAAAAAATTATATAAAGAAAGTAGACTATAATTTGGAATTGATGAAAAAATGGATAATTGGCACAAAAAGTCTCTATATTTTAATTCAATCGTGCATATCATCCCTACCTTTCATTTCCTGGGAAATGCATCCTCACATTTACATTTTTTATGAAATTGGTACTTACCGTCAAGATCACCGTTAAATTACCCCGTTAGCTAAACTCTAACACACAAGGGTTAATTTCACAGATGGTCCCCAACATGTACACTTTCTGTCAGCTGGATCCCTAACTATTTTTTGTCCAATGCTGTAGGTCTCAGTCATTCATAAATTTACTCATAAGGTCATTTATAAATTTTTGCCCTTACTTTTTAAATAAAAACAAAAAACAATCTAAAAAATAAAAATAAAAAGAAAAATAAAAGTTTTCCCATTTACCTAGCTAACTATTCATTTTGCCCTTATCTCTAACTTAACTGAAAATAACAAATATCTACACCATTTTATTTTTTTTCCGGGAAATACTTTTTTTTTTTCCTGTGATTTTCGATAGCGGGACGAGCAGGCAACAAAAGAATTTCTTTCTGCTCTACCTAACTAGTTACCATTCACATTCCAACTCAGGCATAAATAACAAATTCCAATAATCCTTTCCAGTAGCAAGAGAGGAGACTCAAAATTATGCTATTTGTTCCTTCTGCTGTTGTCGAAAACGATAAGAAAAAATAATGGTTTAAAAAAAAGAAAAGAAAAATAACGCAAGTACTTGTCATTTTCGGTCCGGCCTAATAGAGCTTCTGTCTCCTGCTCGGCAAAATGGAGTTGGAGAGAGGAGCCTAGATCAGATCTTGCTTTTTTTTTTCTTCGTTGTTTTTCTGTGTTCTTCATTTCGTCTCTTTTTTTTTTGTGGGACATCATTTCGTCTTTTTGTTTCCTTTTAGTATTTTCTTTTGATACATTGTTTTCAGTATTTTGATACATATGTTCTTGTTCTCGTTTTTGTTTTTTGTTTTTTTTATCCGTTTAATTTATGCAGTCAGTTCATGCATTTTGGGTGCTCCGTTCTTGATTCCTTCCAACTAACATATATAGTTTTACCTGTTTTTTCTTTTTATTTTTGGCTTTCTTTGGGTTCCTCTTTAGTTCTTTGTTTCTTCATTTATGTCAAATCCAACATACTAGTATTTCTTCTTTTCTCGCCTTGATTTCTAGCATGGCTTCATTACTTCCCAGGGCCACTCAGCCTGATCGTGCGACGAAGTGACCAAAACTCTAGGTTCTATATATTTTATTAACTAATATTTCCTAAATTTCTTTCCCATTATTTATTTATAAACATTTCATGGATCCGGGTCTTACTCAAGGAGGGAAAGACCCTACGCTGATGTAAGCTATTTAAAATTCATTTCTATTGATATCCTTGTTTTGTTGATAAGTTAATTAATAATTTTTCTTTGGGTTTTTGGGTTTTAGTGACATGCCACTTGAACTTCTAAGGAATATTTTGTAAAAATTAAGTTTCGCCAAATGATCTCAAGGAAGTCATGGTGCTCTTTTGAGATGCTTGTCTCGTCTTCAAGGGTTTGCTTGTGAAATCAATAATAGACTATTTTAACTATTCGTATTTGAATGATTACGAAAAAATATTGATTGCTATCATAGTATCACGCACTTGTCGTGCCACACATCAAGTAGCACACGGCCTTAGCGTCGTCCATTGTTCCGCCCTTTGTGGTATAATGCTAAGTCAGCCTGAACCTCTCAAAGCGGTACTAAAGACACGTACTTGACAACTAAATGTTCACAACGGTACGAAAATGCATCTGACGTTAGCTAGGAACGCAAAAGTACTTTCTACACTTGAGGACGGTTACAATGCTTGAGCTTTTGGACTCTTGGACTCTCTATATTTACAAATGAGGATCTCCTTGGCTCTATTTATAGTTTCACCTCTTTAGAACGGATAGTGGAGATCACTTTAATCTAACATCTAAGATCGAGCCTCTAGAATTATCTACAATTATGTACAAGAATTTAGTGTATCCGGAACGTTCTAGACCCTTCTCCAGAACCATCCGGTCTGGCCTACCGGCTTCCAGCACGTACGTCTGTAGAATGTTCTGCCATATTTTGAGACATACCATCCCAGAATGTTCCATATCGTTCTGGATGCACAATATCTATTACACATGCGTAGGATTTGCTGGATAAGCGAAATATCCATTCATTCATTCACTGATACACCAAAGTAGAGACAACAAATTCATCCCTTTAGTTATTTTTAAAAACATAATTCGCATTTTTCTTAAGGCAATTTTGAATCATCCTACAATACAGGTAGTATATTTAAGATAAGATATTTAATTACAGCGAGTTAATAAGATTTACTACGTAAGTTTTAAGTGTATAACGAATTAATCAAAGATAACTAAAAATTGTTGCTTACTTTGCGTTTTAGCTCAAGTATACTCGATGGAAAGCAACCCTGCAGCGTAACTTCTCAGTACTCTTTGGAACCCCCCCTTGAAATTAGATTGGAGCGTTCGGTTTTTTGTTTCAGTTAGTGAAAGGATCGAAACCGAACCCAAAAATTCTGTTTCAGTTTGGTCTTATTAATTTCAAAACCGAACGGTTTCTTTTCTTTTGTTTTTTCATTTGGTTTTTCTATTTAATAAATTTACACTTTGATAAATATAAAAATGAAAACAATTTTTAATAGAAAAAAAATATTGAAACTAAACATGGTAATAAAATTATAAAAATAAAACTAAAACTAAAAAAATAGTAACCAAATTATTAAAAAGTTGTACTAGATTTTGAAAGAATAGGCTTAAAACTAAATTCTACTATACGTAAATTCTACTGTACGTAACAGTTCTTGGTTTTAGACTTAACTGAAAAAAATTATTTGATTTACGGTTTCAGTTTCAATTTTTCCTTAAAAATCCAAACGGTTTTGATTTTTCAATTCGGTTCTAGTTTTTTTGTCCACCCCTACTTGAAATAGAAAAGAACCATGTAGGCTTAAATATATATTTATATAAATGCAGCCAAGAGGAAATTCACCAATCATTGGCGCATTTCTTAGGTTGGTGCATCATTATTCTTAAAAGGAAATGATATATGTCTGCCATATATCTACCATATTAAATTTTTTATATATCGTGATCCATTGTGAAATGGATACGATTTTTCTATAAAACCCAACTGGGTTTTTATAAGAAGCCTTAGATTCCACGTGGTATCCAATTTGGCAGCCAAACAGATTTCCCCCTTTGCCTACATTGGACCCACACCAAAAAATTGAAACCCGGCTTTTTCCTTATCCACCCAATGAAGGTTAGACTTGGGTAAGACTAGGGCTGCGGTTCGAGGAAGTAGAGGGGTTCGAACCTTTCCGGCTAGAAATGGAGTTTTCCGGCGGGTTCTAGGGGTTCGAGAAAGCTGAAGTGTTCGCGAGTTCGAAGGTTGGTTCGAGAAGCCGAGTTGGGTTCGAGCAGGTCACGGGTTTAAAGGATTAAGGTAAATTCATAGGTTCTTTGGCTTTTGATTTCTTGTTGTTTCCATTGGGAAGGAAGAATGGTGGCCGGCAGTAATGGCAGCTGGCCGCAGCTGCCCTATTTCTGATTTCTAATTTCCTCTCTTTTTTTTTTTGGGGGGGGGGGGATGTTGGCTGCTGGGCGAATTAGGAGAAAAGGATGGTGGCCGAATGGGACGATGGGTAGTGAGGCAAGTGGTGAAAGCCGGTGCTCGAACTTGGTTGGTTTGGGGCCGACTCGGTGGTGAGTGTGTGTGTGAAATGTAATTGCCCATTGTAAGTGTGTGTATACGTTGTATGTAGAGTTCTTTATTGAAGGTGTATGAGACTATGAGTGTAATTGTAGGGAGTGAGGTGCTACGTGGGGGTGTGTATATGCTGAAGAAATTCCGGTAATTTTCCAAGCTCCACAGCCAGCTCTTGAGGATAAATGTAAAATCGGTGCTTTTGGGGGAGAGGGGGGGGGAATGTGTGGCCGGAAAGTTCTGTAGAATTGGGGGGGTGGGTAAAAAACATGGGTTTTAATTTTTTAGTATGGGGCACAGTCCCAGCAAAGGGGGAAATTTGTTGGCTGCCAAATTGGTTGCCATTTAAGATCCCATAGTTCTTTAAAAAACCCGGCCTAGGTTTTATAGAAAAACTAGAGATGGATACGAGATGAGTTATATGAATTATATGTATAATATTATATCCTTCTAAAAAATAAGACAACCATTTTCTCTATGGAAAATAGTACATAATTTACTATGAAGCCTCCTCCATGTGGTGCCAAAGTTGCCCAAAAAGGGCTCACCGAGACTCCCAATCAGCGAATTCATTTCTCACCCACTTTAGCCGAAGATCATTTTTGCAATTTAGCGGGTCTCACCCCAATTATTTGAAGGATTAATTTCACAAATCGTCCCCAACATTTGAGTTAAGAATCAGCTGGATCTCTAACCTTTTTTAACCTTCTCAGTCCCCAACATTTCATAAATTCGCACGATATGTTTTTTTTTATCACTATTATGTAAATTTTTCAACAAAATAATCATTATATCCCCTAATTTTTTAATTTTAAAAATAAAAACTTTAAAAATAATAAAAAAATTTAAAAAAAAAAAAGAAAACCACCCCCACCCCATTCAAGAATTGACGCCGGACCTTTTTTTTTTTTTTTTTTAGGGGAGGGGGGGGGAATCCACCCATTTGTTGCCGGAAATGGGCCGTTGAAAAAAGTTGAAATTTTATTTTTTTTTTAAGAGCCATTGAAAATGTGACTTTGAGAATAGAAAGAGAAATCTTAGATTAGTTATTCCGTGAAAAGAATTGATGATATATTCATATATTAAATTAGTTGGAGAAGGGTTATGTATAATAGTGCCTTAACTTATGGGCCTTGAGCTTCTAAAAAGTTTGAAATTTTAATAGATCATTATTTAAAATTAGTTCATTGTGAACTGGTGAATTTGTATCTGTCTTTATCTTATACCATCATATTGTTTTCCTTAAGTTTTGTTTTTTAGACCATTTTTTATTTTTATTAATAAAAGATATCTATTATAGGTAGCACTTGTATTGTTTTTCTTTACACGCACGTAAACGATCAAATATTATAGTTTAAAGGCTATTAGAAATGTGATTTTGAACATAGAAAGAGAATTTATGAAGCATTTGTGTACTATTTTTACGTAATTTCTAGAGAAACGGATTGGGTTTCGAGCTTAGAACCCGATCTGTTTCAATAGCCGGACAGTTATTTTTATTCCATGACATATTATGCTGGTTTTTTCAGGGATCAAGTCTAGCATTTGATATATACGTTAACCTGTAGGGCTGTAACAATTGTAATGCACAAATTATTTGTAAACAGTTGTGCAACAGATTCATTATTGCAGTTTTGTTTTTCTCTTTAAATGTTCGGTTTTCTTGTTTGTATATGGTTGTGTGACCATCACAATTCATCATAACAATGCATACCATAATGAGATTATGAATAAGTTAAATATTTAGTAAAATCACCGATCATAATAAGTCATAATAACTCATTACCAATTCAGTATACATTGCAATCCCTCAAATCTATTTTACCCAAAAAATAAAAGAAATAAAGTCAAAACAATTCCAAACCTAATAATAAATAAATTGATATATTTACCGCCTTTACTTGCTACACATCAATGTATCATTAATTTCTATGTCAATAGCATCACGCTACAATAGTTAATTACAACATAAAATTTCTCTTTTCCTCTTCTTTCTCCTTCTCCCCGAACACACAGATGTGCAAGCCTTTTCCCCATCTTATGTACCCTCCATAGCAATCATCGCAATTTTGTAGACATTCCCCATATAACTTTGTGGACTTCCGATCTTATTGAACAAATTCCAATACAATTATTTATAGTTCTTAAAAAATAAACTCCATGTAATAAATCAATGAGGCATATCACGTTTGGATTTTTTAGTCGAGATAGTTGCATGCGGGCTCAAAAAAAAATGAAAATCAGGGCAATAACAATGTAAATAATTTCATGAACCCCATTAAGCAATAATAAGATTATTATGTACCGGGAATGCCCGCATAAAAAACCTTTCTTCAGTTCTTCTAATCAACTACGTACCTAGACAACCTTAAAACAACATCAATGTCCCTTGCAATTAACTGATCGTAGAGTGTCCTCTAATCCATTTATTTATAACAAACTAAAATAATTGAGCCTTTTTCATAAAAAGAGCAAAATTGTAACAATATATAATAGGAATTTACCCATGGAAAATTCCAAGGAGCAGCCAATTCATTCTAACACAAATTAACATGAAATGATGTACCTTCATTATGCCAAGGCACCCTACATCATTCTTGGTGGACCATATATGTTACTATTTGACGATTACTTGAAGCCATTGACGACCTTATTCCGTATCTAGAAATTCAATATCCAATGAATTTTAAACTAATCAGCAGTGTCAATTTAACTTCTTCTACAAGAGAACATCACATGTAATCGCTACTAATTTGGTGTCAGAAGGTTCGCTCAACAACTCCATTTTTTTAAACATCTTTTTGAATGATTTTACAGCTCGATATATCTAGAATATAATTATTATAGTGATCCAACACTAGCAACAAAAATCATAGACTAAATATAACATTTACTTTTTCCTTTTGTTCTTTTTTTTTCTTTCCTTCTCTTCGATGACCTTGCCGGAATTTATGTATGTAACAATTTATGTTATGTGCATTATAATGTTCGTTACATGCGTAACAAGGTTGGTTATACGTGTAGAAAGTTATGTAATATATATAATAATCTATGTTATTTGTATAATAATGCTTATTATGTATATAGCAATCTATGATATGCGAGTAACAAGATCTGTTACTTGTGTAACAATCTATGTTGTTAAACGCTGTGTTGGGGGTCTAACAATTTTTGCTGTATGTGTAACAAATTTTTTGTGTGTTATTAAACAATCTATATTATATATGAATGTAACAATGTGTGCTATGTGTGTAACCATCTATGTTTTGTGCGTTATAAGCTTTGTTAGATATGTAACAAGTTATGTTATTAGCATAACAAGAACAGTTACATGTATAGAAAGCTATGTTTTACAGGAAGCAATGTGTGTTACACATACAACAAGTACCATGTGTTAAAATTTATCTTATGTGGATTGAAAAGTATAACATACTCCAAGCTATGCCATGTGTTAAAAATTTATGTTATTTGGATTAAAAAGTGTAACATACTCCAACTTCCCCCCCCCCCCCCCGGGGCTCCCCTCCCCTCCGAATTGGATGCGCCACCTATATGTGGATTAAAAAGTATAACATACTCCAACTCTCTCTCTCTCCCCCTCTCTTTCTCTCCCCCCCCCCTTTCGAATTGGATGCGCCACCTACGGCCGCCGTGACACAATTTGTCCATCTCCTTCTCACTGCTTACATGGATGTGGATCGAGTTCGCCAAGTTCATTTCATAAATCCTGTTTTTAATTCTTGACACATTCTATAAATAGTATATGTGTTATGATCTTTCATTTTTTAATTTCATTATTATTGTATTTGCTCTTTGTTAAGAATGTATATTGAGAAATAGAGTTCATTTGAAGATTTGTTAAGAATGTATATTGAGAAATAGAGTTCATTTGAAGATTTTTGTTTGCGTAGATTGTGGTATTTCAAAAAAAAAAAAACGAAAAAATTTAAATGGGGCAGGTTTCGGGGATTTTTTCTACCCACGACCCGAAGTGACCCCGCCCCGACCTGGTACAATCGGGTTTTGGGATGGGGAAACTGTTAATGGAGCGGGGACCGGGGAAGGCATACCCGTCCCGAACTTGCCCTTTTTCCATCCCTAATATGATGCATTAATGCTAGGATTGGGCAGTTTAACCGACCAAAATTAATCTTAGGAAACGAGCCGACCAAAATCGGTTTCTAAGCCGGCGAACTGGAACTGAACCGGCTCATCGCTTTAGGCTGTTTAACCGCTTCTTTAGTCAGTTTTTTTAGTAAAATTGGCAAATTCAGGCTAGCCGGTCATTGTTTTAAAAAAAAATGACCAAACTGACTCGGTTTGACGCTTTTTTTTTTGCCCACTCTTACTTAAGACCATGTTCCTTGGCAAATTTCAGTGCCAGGAGAAGAGCCATCGCCTTTGCATCTTCAATTCGAAGGGCAAATTAAATAGAAATTTGAAATTCATTTATCTCAAACGATGGAGGGAGTAAGAAGATCCACTATATACTGATTCAGTTTCTTCTGCCAACAAGATCCACTATTCACGTAGAATATCTCTACTCACAACTTTTTCTTTAATTGGAATACTCACTGTATGGATTTATGAAGAATTTGTGTATGGATTTATGAAGAATTTGTGTACTATTTTTACATAATTTTCTAGAAAAACGGAGCTCGGAGCCCAATCTATTTCAATAGCCGGACATATATTTTTACCCTATGACATATTATGCCGGTGTTTTCGTGAGGCCTTCTACATAACCAAGGATTGGTTCTGTTAATGTATCAATACATTTATAAAATACAAGAAATTATGCATAGTTTCTGAAACCACCAATGGTTTCTTGCATCTTATAATTTTATTGGTACATTAACAGAACCAGTCATTGGCTCTTTAGAAATTTTGCTTGGATCAAGTCTAGCATTTGATATATACGTAACATGTAACAATTGTAATGTGTGACAAATTTTTTGTAAACAATTGTGCAATAGATTCATCACTGCATTTTTGTTTTTCTAGTCCTAGAGCACTCTAGAACTGTGTGGAATGTTTTAGAACCGTACCGGCTGGAAACATTTTGCATTTTAAACAAGTCTTTAAACTTGTTGAACTACTATACTTATGCAAAACGAATAATGTCAAACACTCACTCTTGCATTTTTGTACAAATGTTTGGATGCAAAACGAATAATGTCAAACACTCCTTGTGCATTTTTGTACAAGTGTTTTGGATCAGGTGCATCCTCTTGGACACACATCAACTACAGATATGTAGTGTTAAGCATATAACATTCCACTTATAAGCATAGCCCCCGAAACCTAAGTAACTGAAGTAGAACTACTCAGATATAGTCCCTTCATAAAGACCAACACTAAATAAGAATTTTTGTTTTAAAATAAAAAAAAAAGCTTGTAAACTTGTTTAAGTAGTAAATCTGAGAAATTTATTAGAAGAAACCAATTACCATACAATTTTTTTGTTCATCAGTACTACACACAACATGTGTAAAAGAGATGTACCGCGGAAGTATAACAAAAAACCAACTACACAATTCTTTCCAGTGGTGGATTTAGCCCCTGGGCTAGGTGAGTCAAGCCCACCAAATCCTCTTTTTTTTTTTTTTTTCTTTTTTCCTTGTAAGAGAAAATTTCAATTTTTGTATTAATTCATTCATTCATCAGACTAATTTTGGATCCAGTTTGAATAAAATTCTCATATATTAGGTAAACTAGATTTTTCACCGTACGATGCACGGGTAGAGATTTAGTGAAAATGTCACATTAAAAGTAGTTTAATAGGAATTTAGATACTTGATGTTATAAAAGAATATAAAAACTATGACATTTACAAATATAATTTGTATTGTAAAAGAAAGTCTTGGATAAAATGGTGCCAAAGTTTTTCTTACAATAAAAAAATTAGTCACCTGCATCTATTCCAGATAGAATTTTTACCTAAACGATGCAATCTCTATGTCTTGAGATTATAAGTCTCGTGCCACTATACAATCTAGCCAAATGATAAAAATTCCGTAACAATATACCAAGAATACTGATATTTAACTTCAACTTATGGCCGAAAATTCTAGAGCATCGTATCTCATTCAAGAATTCTGATTTGTGAAGATTTCAGTAAAAGGTCTATTTTTCATCTTCAGTAAAATGTGTCATTTAGAATAATCATTTTCTCATTATTTGGGACTATAATTTGATGATGAGGTAATAATATAGAGTTAACATCTAGGCATGAAGCTCTAAGAGCAAAGTTTTCTGTCTAGCCAGAATATAAAAATGACTATCAGCAACATATACCATTGCTCATCAGGTGAAAGAAATAAAAATATAAGAATGATGAGTTTATTTGCCAATCCCTATAACAATGCTGACCAAACAGGCTGTCAAAGTAACCATTACATTTTTATCTGAAATTAGGCAGTTGTTGAATTTGTATTACTCCGGTGTCATTTTTAGTCTATCCTCAAATCTGTCACTTTTAGACTATCCTCAAATCTATTTTCTTTTCCCTGCTATAATTCTTGAGCTTATTATCCATGTAGATAGTAAGCATCATTTTGCTTAAAAATTCTTTAATCTGCTTATTGGTTGGTTTTTACCGACAAAGAAGTAACCTAGAAACTTAGAAAAAGATTCTTTATGATGTAGTAGACACCGTGTTTAATATGGCCATTAGATCTTTTAAGAATATTGAATTAGATTTTCCCATGATTAAGGTTCAACAATGCCTCCCACATGTAGGTTTGGTTTACACTTGTCTTTATTGAGAAACACAAAATACATTCCCAAAAAGAGAAACAAATAAAGAGTCAGCAGTTTAATCAATTAATAAAGGGACATTATTATTTTATCTTTGAAGCATTCAAAGATGTGTAATTACTGTTCAAAAGACAAAAAAAAAAAAAAATTGCTAGAGGAAACAATACATATGTAAAAGGTAATCATTCAAATCTGTCCAAAAATTTCCCTAAAGGTTTCCACACACATTGTCTGTCTGTTTATCTGTCTTGAAACTGAAACTAAAAATCCCAAAACAAATCATGACAGAACCAGTGAATTGTATGTGAACTCTAAAAGCATTTTAAGACACTAAAGAAAATCCAAAACTGATACTAAATGCACTGTAAGCACATATACAAATTAATTATGCTTGCCTTGCATTTCCCCTTTCTTGTAATCTATTATAATTTAACAGAAGGTGCTTTCAGGGATATACTTATGCGCCATTGTAACAAATATGGTACTGTACTAAAACCAATGTTCAACTACATATACTCGTAGCATGGCAAGCAAAACCAAAGATGACATCTATTCCGATAGGCAAAGTTCAGAGACAGGACAATTGAGGAGAATAAATATAACATAAGGTGTTTCAGGGATATGTTGCCGTGGCCATTTTAACAAGTAGGGAAATTTAATAAAGCCAATATTCAATTCTAAGAAAGCCAATATTCACATAAACATGTATCATGGCGAGTACAAAACTATAATTGAGTGAAGAAGACAAAACTATGACAATAGAAGTAGCCTTTTTCTTTATTTTATATTATTTATGTACAAATTAATTATGCTTGCCTTTCATTTCAACTTTTCATGTAATATATTATAATCAAATTTTGGATTCTACGAAAAGCATTAATTAATGGAACATATAGACATATGTATGGATGATATAATTCAAAGTAAAATCAACTGATTCCCAGTAACTCGATTCCAATTAAAAAGCAAGGAAATCTTTGTAATTTAAACGGCAAAACCTTTCGATCCTTCAGAAGCAAGTCAAGAGAAATGTTTTCCTCTGGTGTAAACTTGGACCGGACATGTCATCGTCAAACTACCCGCACAAGAAACTGCCACGTAGCATATCAGATATCAACGTCACTCAGCAAGAGCATCTCAGAATTCTTCGATTCCATTGCAATGCACTATGAAATCGTGCCTAACCTGTATGCTATAACTTTCAAAAGCTGAGATCGGAAGAGCGTCGACAAATAAGCATGACTCTTTTTGAAGTATAAAAGAGTAATTGGTAAGTCTTAGGGTTAAAAAAAAATCCCTAAAGAATGGGGGGGTTCCAAAAAGGAATAAACCGTAAAGGAAATCCCTAATTGAGGCGGAATCGTGTAGGAGAGGTCTGCCATAGATAGATGATGATTGATTTGGGAATTTAATTTAGGAAAAGATAGAAGTGTTTGAGATTTGAATCTTATTATTTGGGGTAGATTAGGATATGTAAAGACGGAGTTGAATCAAGTTGGTGCTGTAAATCATGCATGGACCTCCTTTACTAAAAACGTCCCGTGTGTAATGAAGAATAAGGAATAAGAAAGTGTGCACAAAAAACAAAGAAGAAAAACGTGAAGGGATAAAGTTGTGTTCACAAAATTAAAAGAAATAATAGTAAGGGATGTTTAGATAAATACCTTCAAATGAAAAACTATTTAGAGAAATACGTATAAAAGATTTATGCCAATGAATCCATGTAAAATTACGGTCACAAAAATGATGTTTCACGGCCCAATGTCGTGGCCCATTAAAAATGTTGTACACCCATATTCATTATCTTTCAGAAATTAATTAACATTATAAATTAATTACAAATAGTTAAATAATTTTCTTTGAATTGATCAAATTAATGTTAGTTATTTAAAAATTTATATTTGTATTACTATTTAATTAAAAAATCACATATTAAAAAATCACTTAGAACAATAAATTAATTAAGTCATATAGAGAAAGTCATATTTAATTAATAAGTCATATTTAATCAATAGTCACATTTCATGTAACTTTTTCGTTAAAAAGTCACATACAGATTAAAATCTTAAATCTACACAAAAATTGCATGACGTGCAATTTTTTGTTTTAAAAAGTTACATAATTGTTATTTGGCTTTTGCTACATATATGACTTAGAATCGGTTCTAAAAAGTAGTATTCCATGTAACTTTTTCAATTAAAAAGTCACATATAATTAAATTATAGATTTACACAAAATTACATGCCGTGTAATTTTTTATTTTAAAAAGTTGCATATTGAGTTTTAGGCATTTACTATATAATGACTTAGAGTCAGTTGTAAAAAGTCACGTTTTATGTAACTTTTTCAATTACAAAGTCACGTATAGTTTAAAATCATATATTTGCACAAGTGTGACCTGTAATTTTTTATTTTAAAAAGTCACGTAATAATTATTTGGTATTTACTATATATGTGAATTAAAGTCAACTATAAAAAGTCACGTTGCTTATAACTTTTCTAATAATGTAAAATTATTTTAATTTATATAGTTAATTTAATTTGATTAAAAAAATTTATAATTAAATTAATAACTAACTCACCCACATGTATAAAAAATAACCCACCCACCCATGTCTAATGCATTGCAACATGGCCCACTTGTATAATTAGGGAAGAATGCACCGCATGGAAGAACGGTACATAATTACGGCTAAAATTCAAGGATAATTAGCGTGTTTTTATGGCATTTAAAACTGTTAATTAGTATCGCCGTATTTTTCAATATCAGAAAAAATTTGAAGTAATATGCCTAATTTTCCCTCGTAGTAATAACCAAATGGATTTAGAGATGTGTTAAAAAGGTGGATAGAAATTAGAAGTCTGGCCTATTGAAAATAGATAAGCCCATTATATGTATTTTAGCAATATCTAGCCCATGAATGAATGTCTGCGAAATTGTGTTTAGCCGCCGACAGGTTTTAGACAAGAATAATTAGGCTAATCCTGCCACACAAAATTAAAATTGTGCCAAACAACTCCCTTTTAATATATATATATATATATATATTTCTTATTATCAAATTGAAGCACTCAATGGCTTCATTCAATAATTCAAATGATAAGTCTTATATAGCAAGTCAAAAATTATGACGTAAAAAGAGTTAAAAAATGTTTATGTCACTTTTACGTCATTCGTCTTATTTTCGACTTATATTTTTCTATCATCTAAGCTTTATTATATAATTTTAGGAAAATCTCTCCTAGTTGTAGAATGCATATTTTGCAACAAAGGGGAAAAAAGGTTAAATATAGGCAAAAATACTATTTGAAGATTAACTTGTAAACTGGACTTATATGTTATATTTTACATTTTTTCTTTTAATTTTATCTTTTGAATTTCACTATTATATGAAATATGCAATGGAAACCTATGTCTCACTGATTTGGAGTAACTCACAGAAGTCCTATTAAAAAATGTTCTATAAGCTTCTCTAAAAAAAATGTTATTTAAGCTTCACTAAAAAATATGTTGTATAAGCTCTCTTAATTTATTTGTTCTGGATCCGCCCCTAATTCTTTCTCAACCTACATATAATGCCATGACAAAAGTAATGTTTGGAAATAATTTCCAGGTACTGTGACAACTATTTTAGGGTTTCTATGGTAAACGGTGATTTTGAGTTAACGAACGCGGGAATTGCGAACGGATCATTATGCAAGGTTTCTAGAGAGCTGGGTGAGATGAGACATGTGATTGTGCAAATTTGAACTAGAAAGATGTGTAGTGTTGTTAATTTCAAGTGGATTAAGTGAGCCACTTGTTCTATAATCAACAATCATAGTGTAACATCTCGGAAATTTTTACAAATTAAATTAAGTAAGATAATTACTGTTTTGGAAGAATTACTTGAATATCATTAAGATTTCCTAAATTGCATTAGAAGATTAAAATATTGTTATTCAATTGATACTAAAGAAAGAATTTGGTTGATAATTGACATAAACTAAAGTTTAATGACTTAATTGACAAGAACTAAAGAGGGGGAACTTAATTGAAAGATAATGCAAGGAGAAGGATTTCTCAGACAATTTCCTGCCAAGTGTATGGCGCCACATCGCGCCACTTGTCGCGACATGATTGGCGGAACTCAAAAGTTATTAAAACTAACTAAGTCCTAACTATTATATAAAGGGCTCTTGGGTCCTCAAACTCCTAAACCATTCTCTTTGCTTTCCCAAACCCCAAAATTAGTCCAATATAGCCAAGGGAAAGAGAAAACCAATAAAAACCCACCAAAACACCTATTTGTCCTTTGAAAAGGGTCCCTTACCATATATAGAATGATTATAGCTTGAAAAATAGCTTGAATTGAGGAATATCAAGACTTTAAGGATATTTTTTCACGTGAATTATTCGAAGAATATTTGATGTGAGTAACCTAATACTTTGATTCCTTTTCTCATGCATAAAGTTTTAATAAGATAAGTGTGTATTTGGTTGATGATTTTAATTAGACAAACATGGATTTTGATACATTATTATTGAAAGAAAGATTGGTTTATTGCATTTGTATCGCTAGTTAATGCTCTACCCGTTTTAAATTGCTTTGTGATTGTATAGACTTGTTGTGTGGTCTTGGCCATTCTGAATTATTTCCTGCACTATGACATATTCAATGATCCTGGGATAAGGAAGATTAGTGTGGTATTTGCTTTGAATTGGAATTTCAGTATGGGTCTATTGGGGTTCATTGTGGATCCACTTAATTGAATTGATATGAATATGGAGCGCACCACGGGTAGTAGTTTAACTAGTGATAGGGCCTTTTTGTGCAACTTTGTACATACAATGATTTTTATTGGAAATGATTTTTACAAACGAAAGGTGAATCAAAGAATTGTGTTACTCACTGAGTATTTTGTACTCACTTCTCCTTTACTACAATTTTTGTGAATGATTAAAGCTATCTCATTTGAAAAGCAAGGCAAGCTGGGGGTTGGATCGTACTCGCGAATGGGAATATAGTTGTACATGTAGTATAAACCTGTTTTTGAAGTTACCATGAATTTAATACTTTTATGCTCACCTTTATAATATATATGTTTTTTTCATCTTATAACATATAAGACAATCGTGAGATATAATCTTTATATTTACCTGAATTCTACTTTTTATTGTAAAAATTTTCTAATAATTTGGCGCACCTTGGAGATCAATGAAATACATCTATTAATACAACTTTTTGTGTTTTTATTTTATTGAAAAACCTAGGTTTAATGTTTTCGTAAAAGTTTAATAATTTATTAGCTTATATAATTAACTTTATATGATAAATTCTATAAAATAAGATCAAGATCGGAATGTTTTGTACGTCTCGTCCCCATTGTAAAAATTGAAGCTTCCGCTATAGTACTTGTAACTTAATATAAGATATTCAGAAATATTGTAAAACTAGCAGAGGCGTAACACGTAGCATTATAACACCAAAGAGCATGCTATTAGAAATATTAACAAATTCAGCATCGAAGGACTAGAAGTCCTCTTTGGCTGTGTTATCAGATACACCATCGCTTAGCAGCTGCTGCCTCAAACTTAACTTGGTGCTTACAATATTCGATGAACTTCTCTAAGATCTTGGACTTTTAACATTGGAGAGGGAAAAACTAGTAACCTGGGATTCTTTATTACCATACACTTAATCATTCTAGATCTGCAACTACTGTTTGTAGGACCTCGAAAGTCATAACTCGTGAGAACAATAGTGTTTTTCGAAGATATCCCCACCAAATCTCCAGTAGGGTCAATCCTAGGTTCCAACTCCAAGGCTCTATTTACCACCTCCGACAAAGATAATCCTGCATAAACAAATAAAAACTTAATAGCCATTCATTACTCACACAGATTAATTATATTTAGCCAAAAAAAAGGAGTATTAAATAGAAAATTACATCTACCTTAAGATTGTTGTAAACATGAATTTAATTTTTTTTTTTTTTTGGGTGATCTATATGAAACGATCCTCCATAAAGCCCAAATCTGTGGGAGTCTTCTCACCTATATCTGTAAATGAATAATAAAAGTGAAATAACTTAAAATACAGAAAAAAATAATATATTACCTAGCACAACCAATAATTCTTTAAGTAATCTCAGTGAAGGCGTGGTGTGGCATGTCGGGCTTCTCACAACCAAACCGTTGTACATTGTGTCACGACCTTCGCTGAATGGGTCGGGATTCTAGACCAAAGTGAGAATCTTATGGAAAGTGTGTTGACGGTCGAGGATTTTAAACGATTATAGTGATCTCAGTCCTATAGTGGGCTAGCTAGAACTCTGTGGAATGTTCTAGCAACGTACGTGTTGGGAACCTTGAACATTTTAAAGAAGCCTTTAAACTTGTTGAACTGCTGTACTTATGATAAACGAATGGTGCTAAACTCCCACTTGTGCATTTTTGTATAAGTGTTTTGGATCAGTTGCATCCTTTTGTACACACATCACCCATAAGTATATAATATTAAACATATAGCATTCCACCTATAAGCATAGGCCCCAAGCCCAGTTAACTAAAGTAGAACTACTCAGACATATAAAGACCAACACTAAAGAGGAAAATTTGTGTTAAAAATAAAGAACCTTGTAACTTGTTTAAGTACTAAATCAGAAAAAGTTATTAGAAGAAAACAACAATACGGAACTTTTTGGTTCACTAGTACTATACACAACATGTCTAAATGAGATGTACAGAGAAAGTATAATAAAAAACCAACTGCATAGTTTTTTTATTTTTTTCCCCTAACATTAATCATGTTCTTACGCCGGCTCATTACTGAAACAAAAGGAAGCCATTATATTTATTTGTCATTCTTTGTTTATAGAGTGCAGTCTTGCTGATAAAAGAGACCCCTCACCACGTGAATAGACCAATGGGCAAGTCATTTGATAATAAGAAATTAACACGAATCTCAAGCTGCCTGTGTATATATAATTAGCACACCGGGGTTGACCAAGAAACACAATTTGCGAAATATCCATAAGTAAATATTTCTGTATTCTCAATTCTTCTCTATCAAACGTTTGGAGCATGACAAAAATTAGGTATATGTCATGATTACTTGTTAAAAGCTTGAGCTGTTTTGGTGGGATATGGGACTATTATTAATGAACCATCATCTCCAACGGCAACACCAATGTTTTAACTACTATGCAGTTATCTTTCAAAAGGAATCTTATTAATTATTTTCTTTATGTACTACTGTATTTTTTTTCAAAAGGAATCTTATTAATTATTTTCTTTATGTACTACTGTATTTTTTTCATCCGTAGAAGTGATTGGTTTTCCATTGAAGAAACAAATGGTACAAAATGATTCTTCGCTCCTTATTTAATTATTATTATATTATGATTTATGATCTACTAGTGCGCAAAAAGGGCATCATCACATGAAATGATGGGATTGCAATAAATTAAACGTGTGTTTAATCATCAAAAAAAAAAAAAAAAACCCCACTTCTTAAATTAAATAGGATATGCATCTAAACGCGTTTTTTGCATTAACCAAGATTTCATATATTTAACTATTACCAAGTTGTATAATATACAAAACTTTATGAATTACTTACAAAAAGTAACCTTGATATCTCTCTCTCTCTCTATGCGTGTGTGTGGGGAGGGGGGATAGAACCTTGCAAGAAGTCACAAACTATAATATTAATTACAATATAAAACTTAGCCAAGAATAAAGAAGAAGAACAAAGAAATGAAATGTGAAGTCTTGTTCTCCAATTGTTGACCGGAGATGGTGGAATCGTGATAGACGATCAGAGCTCAGATTCAAGTGTCAAGGTCTCCAACCAAGTCCTTCAAATGGACCAAGAACCAACCCAAAAAACTACCCTACAACTCCCTCCTTGGCAACACTCAAAAACACCCACACAAGGCATCGTTTTCACTAAGAAAATATCAAAGGCAGTGTATCAATTTTGGCAGCCAAAAGGGTCTCGTTTTTCAGCCTCAAAAATTAGTGTCGGTGGTTACATGCAAAAGGAGCAAAAACAACCTTAATAGAAAAAGTAAGCCAAGACTAAAAGGTGAGAAATAATTAGGAAAAATCTTTCCATACATGAGCCAAAATTCCCACGCCTAACAAAGGTAAAAAATACTTCATTTCTATAGTTGACATATCAAAGAGAATGGGGTATGTTTGGGTGGGCTTTTGAGCAACTGTGTTAAACACGTTACTCCGAAAAAGCCACTTAAACAACACTTAATCTGACACGACTTGGGGTGACACATTTGACACTTTATTATTTTTACCAATCCATTCATCGGCTTTTGCTTATAGATTTAATCCTAATCCGACAAACCATCATAGCTCGAGTTTATTAGGTAGCACAACCTAACAAACCTCCACCTAATACCTAATAAACTCACAAGAAAAACACCAAGTTAATCACCCGCTAAAAGATATCACGCCATGAACAATCAAGAACAAATAAGGTGACCAAATGATGAGAAACACAACTAGAAAGAAAAGCAAAGATCAACATAGTCAAAAATGCAACTAATGCAAAATGACCCCACATGATCACACGCAATCCCTTTTCCATGTGTAGCATACAGGAGAATCAAACTCCCTCCTCACCACAACTCAAGCTCACAGATTGCTCACAAAACCCAGCTAACTGGTAAACTAAAGATTAAAGGCTAATAGGGCACCTCTATCACTCATCTCACACACGAGGTACCCAAAGCCTCCACCCAGTAAAATGAAAGAAACTCACCAAGAGCTCCACCTGATCAGGATTATCAGACACAGGACCAAACCACCCCATGCATGTTACCAATGCACTACCCATACCAGTCTAAAGCTCTAACCCATACCAATCAACCCACTCTCACCCAATGCACTCCAAAGTATCAGATACATTCAACCAATGAAAAATAACATGATCACACCATTTAAGCAAAAGTTTAAAACGAATATTTAAAATAAAACACAAAACAAAATCAATCATGTAACAATGATATACATAAAAGCACATAAAAGGAAGCAAAAAACTCAATAGACTAAATCCGAGTCATCACCCGGAAAGGTCACCACATTCGCCTCATCCCTCACTTTCTCCTTCCCCTTATTTTTCTCAACTAGGCAATCTCTCCTAAAATGCCCAATTTTCCCACACTCATAGCATTTCTTTCCTTTTGCACTCGATTTAGACCTCAACTTATTTCTACCCTTCCCATTACTACCCTTTTCATCGGACTCACTCTCAAACTTCACACGATGCCTACCATGTCCATCTTTCACGAAGTGGACCTCACCATTCCCTCTTTCATTTTTTCTGCTTTCACTACTAACTTCTTACTCCTTAAAGCCCCAATAACAATCTCCGATGTTAAAGTTTCCCTCACATACTTAATTGCGTTTTTGACCTCACGATAAAAATCTGAGATAGCATTCAATAAGATAACAACTTTATATTCATCACACATATTTTTATTCGAATCACTGTAATTAGCAATATCACGCACAAGCTTATTGAACACATTAAGATTGTCATCCAAGTCTTTCAAAGGATCAAATTTAAAACTAAAAAAGCTTTCAAGCAGAAAAGGTTTATTTGACGTATTTTTTGTCAAATACGGTTTTTCTAAATCATCCCACAGGGCTTTAGTAGTATTGTGTCTTCCAACTTTTCATAAAATAGAATCTGAAAGGTATAAAATAATAGAAGAGTACGCTAGTTGATCAAATTCTTTTCTATTAATTTCAGAAGTTGTAGAAGCAAAAGAATTATCTATGGCTTTATAAACTTTTTGTTGGATTAAAAGTCATTTCATCTTTTGTTGCCAAATCAAAAAGTCATCCTTGCCATCAAACGGAGCAAGTAAATAATTTGATGACATTTTGAAAAACCCCAAAAACAAGACCACAAAGAAAATATGCACAAATCACAAGGATAGCAAGAAATTCCTAAGGTCACAATTATACACCGTTCTATAACCCCATGATTCGTGAGACTCACGATCTCAAGTCAAGGGAAGAAAATAGGACGGGGTCCGGGTTTCCTAATGTCTCGTGATAACAATTGCAACAAAAAACACCAACTTAAACAATAAAGCACGCTTAATCACACCAAGTAATCAAAACACAACTAGAAAATTATTCCTAGGTCTAACACAAATAACGATTGCCAAGCAATGACAATCCCCAACCTAAATCGCACCCGTTAGTGATATCTAGTTATGAGTGGTATGGGGCGGGAACGAGGCGAAGAACTTCAGGGCAGGGACGGGTCGTGGCTACCCCGACCCTATACCAGTTAATTTTTTTTTTTAATAACTTGGTAAAAATTTTTGAGTGGTATGGCTGAGAGGTTTTGAACCCTGAAGTACAAGGATAAATTCAATAATTTTTTTTTTATTGTTAATTAGTTCATTTTTCATCATTTTTATTGTATTTTCTTAATGGGGTGGGTAACGGGTATTTTTTTTCGTACCCGCCCTGAACCTCCCCCGCCTCGTACCCAATTTAATCAGGTACTGGGTGGGTACGGGGAGGGAATTCCTTAACTGAGCGGGGACAGGGGAAGGGATACCTGCCCCGAACCCGCCCCATTGCCATTCCTGCAAACTAACCCCTTAAATTGCCTTGCTGCTGTTTTTGGCGGCCAAAATAAGGGGGTGAATCCTCCCAATTTCCTCCTGGAAACGGTAGGAAATAGTCACCCTCCTCCCTCTCCCTCCATCTAGAAAAACGCTGCGCAGTAGATTGCTGCCGTCTGGCAGCAAATGTGGGGGATTCAACCCCCAAACACTACTAGAAGTGGCAACAGTTTGCTGCCACTTTTGGCAGCTTTTTGCGGCCGCTCCTACAGCAAAGTTGCTACCGTTTCCGGCAGCAAAAAAGATACCAAAAGTGAAAGCAGACTGCTGCCACTTTTGGTAGTGTTTGGGGGGGTGAATCCCTCCCTTATTTGCTGTCGGACGGCACCAAATGGGAGGGATTCACCCTCTCCCCATTTTGGCCGAGCGGTTGGTTTGAGTTGGGCTGTTTTCTTTTTTTTTTTTATTTTTTTTAATATTTTTAAATATTTTTTTTTTAAAATTAAAAAAAAAAAGAAAAGGGTGTAACCGTCCAAATTTAGTGAATACTGAGAAAAAGGACCTTTGCGCGCATTTATTCAAAGGTTAGGGACGAAACACGTTCTTTACTCAAAAGTTAGAGACCTTTTGTGAAATTAATCCTAAAGAATATTGTGTGGTTCTATTCATCAGTTTGATTAGATGTGGTGAATCAAATTACACCCTTTTTGACATTATGCTTTTCAATCCAATTTGGAGGAATGGGACGACAAGCCAATCTGTGGTTTTCCACTAAGGATATGAAGATGCGCAATGTCTAATAAATGTGGAGACACATAATAATAAATCGAGTTATTAGCGTTAATGATAAATATCATTATTTATCTTGTATCTCTGAAGGAGATATTACGGTATTAATTATTATGTAGTTCACTATTTGTTTTCATTTCCTTTTGTATGTTACTAATTTTCCGCCTTTTTCCTTTTTGTAAATTGATAAGATTCTCCTCAAATAGTAGTGTAATATAACCAACTGAAAAATTGAAAGTAGCTTGACAAAAATTTGGAAATAAACTTAGGAAAACGAGGGTCACCATCAACTTGAGTGACCAAATTATAAATGGGTAAACTTCACAAAAGGTCTCCAACCTTTGCAAAAAGTAACAATTTCTTCCTCAACCTTTTTTTCAAGGTTGTCCCCAACCTTTCAAAAATATATATACACAAAAGATCTCTATGGGCAATTTCTATCCGTTTTCATATTTATACGCTTACAAAATGACCATTTTACCCATGAAATAAAAGGAAATTAGTATAAAAACATTTCAAAAAATCTAAAAGATTTAAATAAAAGAATAAAAAAATATATTGCTTTCTCCGATTAGTTATTCTTAACTTCCACCAAGTACCACTACCATTTCGCTCACCATTTTTTTTTTTTGGGAGTGGGAAAGGGTTTGGCCTCCTAGGTTGCCTCTAACGATAATAAAAAGGGGGCGGGGGGTTTACCTCTCATTTTTATTTGTATATAGATAAAAAAATTGAAATGAAAGGGGTTGTAGCGGAAATAAAAAGGGAAGAGATCCTCTCTTTTTTTAACAAATAATTCAAACTTTCAATTTTTTTTTGCAATAAAAATTCATATATTTTTAATCATTTTAATTTTTTTTAACTTAAATATCAATTGCATCTCAATTATCATTATTTATTTATGTTCAAATTTTAGAGAACTCATTGGCTAAAGTGACTATGACACTAGTAGTGATGGTGTTAGGTAAGTGAGATCGAAAAGATAATATATTAATCAATATGTATATATGCTCGTGTTCAATGGGTGAATAAGAAAACGATATACAGACAAATATGTATAAGGGTGTAAAAGAGAAAATTGTAGATAGATCAAAATAAATTTTTAAAATTTTTGCGTTCTTTTTATTTGAATAAAGGGTAAATTTGTTTTTATTAAAAAAGTAAACAATGAAAATTGACAAAAATAGTATGTACGGACATTTTGTACATATTTTTGAAATGTTAAGGACCTTCAACATTTAAAAACAAGCTAGAGACGAAATTGTTACTTTTTGCAAAGGTTGTAGACCTTTTGTGATATTTACCCATTATAAATATACACCAGGCAAATTGGAATTCATCCGTGTGTGCACAAGAACAGCATCTGGATGGATTTATGAATTTTAAGGCAAATCTTTTAATAATCTCACGAGTGACGACATTCATGAGTAACAATTCATATGATAATATTTGTCCAAATTTTGTCGTCTCACTATATTGTTTGACTAAAATTGACGTGCGGTCCAAATTTCACACATACTGGATGAGTAGTCATTTCTCTTAGCATCACATTCTATTCATACGAGCAACTCATCTACTTGCCTTTAAGCAAAATATTTGTATCAGCCTGTTACGTACTCACCATTTTTTTTGGGAGCCCGTAGGCAAATACCTCGACAAATCGAAAATCCAAGCTTATCACAAAGTTTCAAGTACAACTAAAAGAGGGGGACTTACCAGCCCTACCTCCTAAAAACACTTTTAAGAACATAACATGTAAATTAAGCAATAAAGGGATGAAAAAGATACAAAACTAATTAAGATCTCAAGCTAATAATCCCTTCTCTGTGCAGCAGTAGAATGCCTTTGATAACTCCTACAGTCCTACCAGATCTTGTTCTTGATAGATTCTCAGTCCAACGTGTTGATGAACCACATTAGCCAGCCAATCAGCCGCATAATTAATCCAATTCACTAACCCGAACCAGGGCGGAGATAAGGAGGTGCAAAGCTATGCTTGAGTACACCCCCTTTTGGCCAAAAAAACCACACATTTTTTGGCCATATACGTATTTGGGGAAAAAAATTAATATACAAATTAGGATTATTCTATATTTTCGGCACACCCTGATACTGACAGCAGGCTCCGTCCCTACGAGTAACAGATTTAATAATAACCCCGGTACTACTCATTCTTTCCATCATGTTTAGTTTTATTCCTTGCAATCCATAAAAGCCAAAAGATAATAAAGGGAACCACATTGGCAACAGAATTAATAGTTTGGAAGTGAACTGACCAATGAGTAAACAGGATGCATGCAATAGCTCTCCCTCACACCAAACAAATTCAAAAAATAGTTCCACATATACTTCATCAGCAATTTTTCCATGCATGAGCCACAGTTTCTTCTTTAGAACAACACAAGCATTTAAAAGGGAGATTAATACCAAACTTTTTCTTTAATTGCGTACTCATCAAATTAACATGAAGCATCCAAGAAAATATATATTGTTCTAATCGTATAGCTTAACAAATGAATTTTAACGCAAAATATTAGATTAATTAATTATTGAAATTTTACTCGATGAAGTTATATAACAAAAAACTCATCAACCGCAGATTATAATAAATTTATAGGTCCCGCAAAATCTTGTTAGAGGATCATACATTCAATAAGAAATTTATCTCTCATTTTATTACATCTTAGGAAATTTTATTATTGAAGATACTTG
>CAVNYN010206587.1:0-12574 GCA_963692815.1 Nyctanthes arbor-tristis | reverse complement strand
TCTAAAGCTAAAAGAATTGCATTGGCAAATAGCGTATATCACATTTGGACCGCACGGAACCGCCACATTTTCGAAGGCATTCTGCCCAAGCTAGAGACATTATGTTGATGATTAAAACACATGTATACAAGGTCATGTTTACTTTGTATCCTTATGTTTTAGTCATGTTTGAGTCTCTTGCTATTGGATGTTAGTCTTTTGCCTATATCTAGGCCTATTTTTTGTATCCTTGGATATGCCCAGCGTATGGTGTATATGACGTTTATAGATCAAAAAAAGAAGCCCCTCGCTGCCGCATCTATACATCTAGTCTTTTGATCTATATTATTTACATTTATATATCAAAAAAATAAGCCCCTTGCTGACGCTCTTCCGATCTCATTCAAGCCGTCCTTGAAATTACACGTTCAGTCCTTTGCTTTGCAACCACCATCTATTTTGGTCGCCAACTTTCGAGATTGCCATTTTGATACTACAAACTTTTAATTACATGATTCACACCCATATTTTCTCCTTTTTTTTAACATCCTTTTGTCCGTTTGGGATTTCCTCTCATGCAAATAGCACTGCCACGATTTTGAAAAATGTTCTTCTTAGTAGGGATGGCAATATAGTTTGACTCGACCTAATACCCGTGGTACCCTACTCTGAGTGGAGCGAAAAACATGCTGTCTTGCAGGTCGGCTGGGCAGATCAGGGCGAGCCAGGGCAGATCAAGCTTACCCCGATCTGGCCCGATCCGTTTAATTTATTTATTAAAAAAATCCCCAATAACTCCCCATTTCCCTTCCACAGTGGCAGAACCAACTTAACCCCCAAACCCCAATTCGTTTAATTTATTCTACTAGAGTCGTGTTAGGTCCTATAGCAAAATGAATTAATAGATATCACTTGATTAGTTAATTCATTATTGTCTCCATTGGATTTTCATCTTTAAGAATGAGTTGATATAATGATATTTGATGCTCATAGTCATAGGTTATAAATACTTTTTAATTAGTATTATTTGACAATTGTATTGTATGTTACAAGTAATTTATAATTATGTTAATAGTCAAGGTTTACTTTTAATTTTGCAACTAGAATATGTCAAATCATGAACCTATCAAATTAGAAAGAAAATTTTATCCCAAAAAAAGGGTTAAACTGACATGCCTCACTCCTAGTACCTCTAACCTATTAGAAGTGTGACGTGAGCTAACGATAAATTCCAACCAAAAGCTAGAATTTACCGTCAAGGCTCATGTACATTCTAATTATTCTAGAAAATTTTGATAGCATCTCTCCTAATTTGTTAACAAGCCAACCTGTTTAACAAACAACATCAAACTCATAGACACTCAAATTTCCCACTATAAGTAGCATGACCTCATAATTGAAGAAATGTACTAAACCGACTATGATTTCCACGAGAACACCCAATACCTACTAGTACTAGTAAGTTAACCTTATCAAAGCCTACAATTCATAGCAACATCAAACCCATAATACTTTCTATGTGGTGGCTTGAATTTCTTGAATTAGCAGGCTCGATCATAATGCGTTACCCAGACTCTAATTGCTAACTGAAAAGAAAATAATTTAGGAAAACATATAAGCTGAGTGAGTGGAGTTTTATAAATAAACGTGCTTCGAAAGGTCCAAAATACATCTTTTGCAAAATCTCGTAAGATGGACAAACCACTTCTTGGTTTTCATCATTTGAAACATCATTTCAGCATAATATCAACCTTGATAAAATCATTGCATGATAGAGAACATCATAAACATCCTTTCATTTAATGAGCATCATAAAATTCAATAGATAACATCATGAACATCATTCATTTAATAATCATCAAAAATCCACTCGAAAACATCATAAAAGTCATTTCATTTCAAGATCATCATAAAATTTTCCCCAAAGAGTATCCAACATATCATGATCATAATATCAAGTCATACGCGCGTAGATATCAGCTTGGGCCATAAGTACCTTCTGACCCCTTCGCCCTAGGCAACACAACAACCAGCTTGAGCCATAGCTAACACATAGGCCCCTTCGCCTGGGTGCCGTTCGTTTGGTCAGCTTGAGCCATAGGCCTCTTCCCCCATAGGCAGCATATCATTTTGTCAGCTTGAGCTATATAGACCCCTTTGCCCGTAGGCAGTATATTCATAACATTGGATACAAATTTAGGGTTTTCATGCATTATAGATCACATTTCAAATCACGTATTTCTCTAAAATTCGTGAAGCATTATTTTGTGTAAAAATCTGTATGAACTTTTGTAAAGAAGTATCATCTTTTGTGAATTTTCATGAAAAGACATAATCATCATAGCAAACTTACATGAAGTCAAAGCATAAATTTTTCATCATTTGATTTTCTAATAAATCATATCCTAGACAATCTTTATCATTACATTCGTCAAATTTCATAAACTTTTCAAATGAAAGAATAAAATTTTCATAGAAATTCATAGAGGCATTCTTTACCATGAATTGCATGGCACCATGTAGAACCATAACATAATAAACTTCAGTTTAATAAAATAGAGAAAGTTCCACTCACTGGCTAAGTAGCATCATTCCGTGATCTATTTCCTTTTAACCTTTATCATTTCCTGTAACATTATATGAAGATTCTACTTAACATTTAATACATTTCTAATGAACTTCTTATATTTCACAATTCACAAAATTTAATTCTTTTACTTTTCTTTCCTTCATCCTATTTATCTGCTTTCTAACTGATCTTACTAGTTGAAGATTTTCTAATTCAACTACTTTTATCAAAATGAAATTTCCTTTTGGATTACAAGTCCTCTATTCATTTAAATCCTTCAAGTTTTCTTTATTTTCCAATTAGGCATATAGTTGCTTCTTTTATATACTTATCTCAGACTTTATTCCATCTTAAAATTTGTAATAATATCAGCTGTTAGAATCCCAAATTCCCACCAAGATAACATCTCCTTTTGATCACAATTCACCCATTCCATTAAATACTTCAAGATTCATCATTTCCAAATAGATTCATGATTGTTCCCTTCATATAATTGTTCTAGACTACTTCGTCTCACCATGTGTCATAATAGCACATATAAAGCCTCAAATACCCACTCATTCTTCATTTTCATTTTTAACTAAACTCTTCTGTAAATTTTGTGCACCACTTAGTGAATTCAAAACTCAATTCAACTCCTCAACAAAGAATGAGTTCCCCTGTTTTGGGCAGTGTACATATAAAGCCATTTTATACTTAAGAACGGTGTCACATGGTTATGAAATTTTCCCATAAGTTAGAACACTTATATAAGTTCCCCATACGTGAAATTGAGCTCAAGCAAAACATATTAGCAATATAAAATTATTCCACCACTTCCTAAAATTCTGTTCTCGGGTGCACACTGCCCCTTCTTAAAAAACATGTCATAAAAACTCTTACCGACCTTCAAATGGCATCATTCACGTTTTGAATGATAGACAACTCATAGAAGATCATTTCCAACATGTAGCTTGTTAAAATTCCACTTACACGTTCAGCTATGGCCTCCTAAAGTGGGAAGGGCAGAAACTTCATGCACAATAATTCCAATTTTCATGTATAAACATAATTTTACATCATTTAAACCAATAAAACTACATCATAATCAACTAATCAATTCCATAAAGAGTTTCTCAATCCTAGGAGAAAAATAACCCTTAAATTTATATGAAACCAAGGCTTGAAAGAGAGAGTAATACTTACATATATTGATAGCTTCTTACTTAGCTTCTTCAATTCATCCAATTTCCATCTTCAATTTCTCCCAAGAATTTCCTCTTCTTGCTTGAGCACTCATGTCCAACCCTTGGTTCTGCCCTTTCTCTCTCGATTCTTCCCATTTCCTCTACAAGACAATAGATATTTTGGTCTTAAATCCAGCTATTTATCCACTTAGTCATTAACTTTGTGTCTTGTTTTGTTAGATCCTTAACTTCATTCCTTATTTCATTTAACTACCAACTTATAATATAACTCCACATGAATCCCCAAGCTTACTTAAGTTCTTAAAAGACAACCCAAAGATTAAATGCATCTTGATCCAAGTTTGACATTGACTTAACTATTACACCTTTGACGAGTAAAGATTGATCCTTGAAAATAGTAAAGCGGTTCATCACATAAACGGGGTAGTTTGCTGCCCCAAACCAAACCAAACTGTCCCGACCAAAATTTTCTGGGCAGCGGGATGGGACAGGGCGGGGCAACCAAATATATTATCGAGGTGAAGCCGATCTTCCCCGAATCTGACCCCTGCCATCCATACTTCTTATTTCCCATATTTTAGATCACATCAACTACTCCTTTGAAAGACTTATGCTGCAATGTTTATGGACTTTATTCCTTTAAGTACCTGCAAATAAGACAAATTCAGGCGGGGTTTGTCTTTGTTTGAAAAATCACCTTTCTTCTTTACTCCACTTCTCTTCTTTTTATTTTCTTTCTCACTTCACCACTATACTTCTCTTCTCCTCTCAAACTCCTCCTTCACCTTCAATTGATCCTTTGCCGACAATGGAACAACATCAAGTGACTTTCTAATCCTTCATGAAGTGATGTGTGTTTTCAAAGTCATCAAACTACACCCTTCTGTATGACATCATGGCCTTTCCAAAACCAAAAGGATTGGGCTTCACACTACTTCATCCCAATACTTCTCCATAGAAATTAAGCTTCACTCTGTTTCTTGTGTGACAGATTGAGCTCCAAGTTCTCCAATTAAGAGCTATCAACTCACCTGACACTCAATCTGTTACAGTAACCGCTCTGTCACACTCATTCAAACATTGCAATTTATAAAGATTGGGATATTTAATGGTAGGCAACCCCAACTCCTCGACTATCATTGCACTAGCCACATTTGTCAAACTTCCCTTGTCAATTACCAACGCTAAACACCTTGTCCTTAGTATGACATATCTAGTATGAAACACATTGCTCCGCCTGACATCTCGTCTATGACTTCAACTGGTGCGTTAAGAACCATGGACAGATGTAGGTGGAGCTACACCAAGCTACAGCTCTGTTCAGCTCCAGCCTGAGTTCTATAATTCAGAAACAAATTAGAATTTTTTTTTTCTCAGCTAGGCCCTAAAGCTAAAGTGAGCCTAATTTTTCCTTAACCCAATTATTATTGACAAAATTTGATATGGGAGGCGTAGCACGTGAATATATGAAAGATTGAGATAAGATAGTAAAAAAAGAACGAGGACAAAATTGTGTCAAACTTGAAAGTTTGGATACGTAGAATGAAGTTACCCAAATTTTATTCTTATTTTATATGTGGTTCCATATGTGAGCCCTTGCCTCATGTAAGAGACACTTTCAAGCTCCTAAAAATTGCTTGAGCAAGAAGACCATCATTTTCGTTAGGTAACAATGTGGAATTACAGTCGTGTTCATTATTTTTGCAGAAACTAGGATTATTTATGAAATTTCTTATTCAAGTAGTTAATCTAAGCTAGTACACCTCCGGCGTGACACACTAAAGTGCTGTAAACTTAAACTGAAGTAATAAAATTGTCATCTTACCAATAATCTTCACTAATGGAGGTGTACGAAACAAGCATAATATTGTATTACACTGTATATTTATATAAAGTTTTCTATGCAATGTTCAACCTAATAAATTATGGAACTTATTTCCTATAAAACTCAATTATTGGTAATTTATATGCCAAGAAAATATTTTTAAATGCGCTCACAAATTTCATGCTTGCAATCAAGCACACAAGTCATTTCAATTAGATTTAGATATCAACTGCCCAACTGTAACTAAATCCAAAATGTGAAAAACTTATTATGAGGCCAGAAAAAGGGAAGAAAGGAAGAAATATTGGGCACATCAAAACACCAAATGGAATGAACTGCAAAGATTGATCAAAGATTATGATCAATGGAGAATTACAAATTAATCATCAATACTGATCTGAACCTAATTTAACTTATTACACCATCAAAGAGTAATTGAGTAAATTATGAATTGAAACTGCAATTAACCTACAAAATTTACGTACACTAAACCTGCATCAATAAGGAAATAAAAAATGAAATGTATTATATTATATTATAGTTTGAAATTTCAAGTCGTAGAGCTGAAGAGTATTTTTTTTTTTTAAGAAATAAAATAGCACCTATGAGTAATTGATTGTTTCTTATCTAAGATAATTTACTTGAATATATAAAAGATAAAAAAAAATTTTTTGTTGATTGAATAAAAGATATGATGGTTAATAAAGAAGTTAAAGAGGAAAGATATGAAGGAAAAAATTCAAAGACGTAAGTGCAAAAGTTTGTAAAGATAAAAGATACTAAATATATAATAATTGAAATGAGGTAAATATGATGTCGATATAGATATACCCTTAACGTATCCCCAGCTAATTCGTCATGACCTAATACTACCTGCAATGAAAAATTTTCATAATTAATATGTTCATATGGATTGCTTCTTGCATCAATAAAGTGATCTAACCTGTGTTATGATCAACTGAGAACGAATAGTTCATTTTTAAAGGGTAATAACAATTTTGGTCAGTCTATCTAGATCTGTTAGCATCACCAGCTCTTCTCCTTCATAAATTTTAGAGGGGTGCTGACTGGAACAACAAGATGAATTAGTCGCTCACTAGAATAATGCAATAAATGTATATTGCCATGCCTTGGATCACTAAAACGGGTCATTAAAAAAGAGATTAACAGAAGTGAAAATCTTGACACACTACAAGAAATATGAGCAACAACGACAAAACCTTAGCAACGAAACCGAAGGGTCCCTATAGGGTACCATCTATGGTGACGACCATATAATGGAGGGGGGACCTGGTATGTAGGTTATAGTGTCGTTGCTAAAAATAGACCTTATTGTGATAAAACATTTTTCATTGCCATATTTCTTGATCGTAGCGACGACACGTAAATGTCGCCACTATATGTCTTGAGCTATAGCTACGACATTTACATGTCGTCGCTATATTATTGGTGGGAAGATTTTCTGCCTTTGTCTCTTGTTTTTACCGACGATAAGTTATTGCTATAGGTTAGATATTCCTCACTATAGTTGTAAATATTTATATAATATATATTAAAAATGCAAAGTACAAACCAAATATTCATCCAATCCAAATGGTGAGGCACAAGAGAGGTGGAAGCAAGGTCAGGGGTTCGAATCCTCATGCTTGCAAAATAAATATGGAGTGAAATGAAGCGGGTAGGGCCGGGTCTAGTGGGAGGGTCGGGTTGGGTCAAAGAGGTGGGACGAAATTTATGGGGAAAAAGGGTAAAATTTACAAAGACAACACGGAGTTGTCACTATAACATGCCATCGCTACAGCTTGGAAATGTCGTCGCTATAGGGCAACAGGTACTGGCCTATAGTAACAACCAGGTCGTTGCTAAATATCGTCGCTGTTGGCCTATAGCGGCGACATTCGTTCCTATAGAGTCGCCGCTATTTGTCTAATTTGTTGTAGTGACAATAAATAAAGATAGTAACGTGGCTTGCTTAGAAAGAAGTAACAAGCATTAAAGCTAGTGATTACCCTCGCCGTTAGCAATGGTTCGGGAAAAAAACACACACACACAAAAAAGAATATCAAAAACTATGTTCAGCGGTAAATTAAATTGTTACAGAATGTACAATTTACGAAACATAAGATAAATTATTACAGACACACTGATATATCATGTTATACAAATTAAGATACAAAGTATATAACATGTGATCGGGGATAGCAGGGAAAGAAAAAAATGTAATATACATTGTTACATAATTCAAAAGGTCTAACATATATTGTTACGGGTTTAACATACATTATTGCTGTCCTGATCTCCGGCCAGAGACTTATGAAACGCCACATGTGGGCTCCCAATTATGACGTAATATGCTAGAAAAGAAACAAAGTGTTCTTAGAATAAAAAATTTAACAATGTACGCATTGATATATGTGTGTTTGCAAATCACTAATACAATTTGACATTCTTGCTGAGATAAGCTCTGAGGAGCCTACGTGGTACATATTTAGGTACGTCACGTCATCTTGCAGACTAACACGTTTGGCTCGCTGTCAAAATGATGTGACATACACAGATACACACCACACAGGCGTCTGACACTGTTTATAATGTTAGATAGACGTCTAATTTTATATTATTTCCTTGATGATTGTGCAATTCATGGAACAATATAATTCATTTTGCCAGAGCATGCAATGACCAAAACAGTCAATTCATCTTGAATCAACGTTGGCACCATCGCTAATTCTTCTCCTTCATAAGATTTAAAGGAGTGTTGATCAGGATAACAAGAAAAAGAAATAACATTAATCCAATATATATTTATATATATCGTGTTTATTTTATTGCCTTGGATCTAATGTATTAAAAGGTGGAAATGTACCCAGAAGTGCCATATATATATATATATATATATAGATACACACACACACACCCACACCCACACCCACACATTGTTGAGGTGATCAGGCGTAAGTTTTGAAATATTGTGACATAAGACTCTCGACAAATTGAACAAAATACTAGAAGACGTAATATAATAACATCAAATGACTTATTTCAACAATTCGGTTACAAAGCCTTATCTATCTCTTATTAAGGAGTTTTATGGCTTACGTGGTGGAAATCTAACAAAAGCGGCCCTATCAACAGGAGAGCCGCCTTTGTTAGATTTCTGTCACGTAGGTCATCTATCTCCTTAATAGGAGTCTTATCTATCTCCTTAGCAAATTTCCTTATTTCAATGTGTCACATGTTGCTATTTTTAAAAAAAAAAATGTAGTTTGAAATTATTAATTGACTATTATGTTGTTGCAGTGAATGCTGCATGTGGCAATAGAAAGTGTATTTGCCAATTGAAACATTGTAAAACAATGTAAAATAACTTACAAACTAAAAAGGAAAAAAAAACTTATTCCAAACGAACTAAATAAATTGATCTTTGCAATAAATAAATAAATTGATCAAAATTCAATATATACATCATAAGATGTTGCTATTGTGACGAGTCTAGTGGTTTGCAACTTGTAATTAACCGTGTGATAAGTGCAATAAATCCAGCACGTGACCTAATTATCAAGACTCGTGATAATTACCAAGAATTTGCATTAAAATGACATTCCTCCGGTAAATAGTAATGTTTACCGTAAGTATTAATAATTCAATTTAGAGAAAAAACAACTTAAAAGGGGCCAATAAAAAGACCACTCTTTTTAAATAACAAAAAAGTCCACCAAGAGTTTTAAGTATAGCAAAACATCAACAATAATTTCTTTGTCAAAACTATAATAAATTCGTTAATATATTTCTAAAAAATCAAATTCTAACTAGAAGTCAGATGTTTAAGCCTCTTATGCCTTGCGACAATACCTCAAGGTTGTACGCATCAATGTTAGAGGCGTAAATCTCACTGTAAAGTGCCTCAAAGTGGTGCCATAATGTGTGAAGTACTGTAAAAACGGGTCTCAATATGGGATTTAGCCTTCCCTTTTGAAACAAGAACTTGGATCACCAAAAAAGAGATTGACACAATCGCAACTTTTGACAATTAACAAAAAGTAACATGGCTGGTTCAAAAAAAAGTAAAAAATAAACTAAAAACACTAGTGATATTAGTGGCATTGTCTGCTATAATTAACGTTGCAACGGTGGCTTGTGTGCGTGTGCATATGGTCGTCTATATATCTCATATATATATATATATATATATATAATAAAGTGTAACCTAAACTATTACAATTTATAAAATACAACATACATTGTTATATAAATTATATTCTCCCATGTACCTTGTTATACATGAAACAATTTAGCAGTGTCGAGGATGAGATTTAAGGGGTCGGGGGGTTATGAAGTTGGTATTGATATAATTCAAATTTCTTACTTTAAATTAGATATAAGATTACTAAATACTAATTTTATGTTACCGTTTTCTTTATCATGAAAATGTATGTTCTAAATTACTCCTAAACGCATTGACCTTCTCTTTGGTGATGATAATCACAAGTTGTCACGAGATTTGAAATCATTTATCCAAAACACGCGGGCTTAATTGGTCTTGAACGTACAGCATAGTTTTTACGAATTAACTATTGATTTGTCTTAACTTATTGATATATTCAAAGAAAATTATTACTTATTGATTGTTCCCATCCATATCCCGTTAACCTTGGACTTTTAATCACAGGAAAGGGACAGATTGTAGTCTGTTTGAATAGGATCGAAGTATATTGAAGTTTTAAAAATTTTATGCCACTTGTATACCCATTTTTGGAGATGAGCACATTAATACAACTCCGAGTAAGCCGGTGAATATAATTATTAATATTTTAGTGGGACTAGTTGAAAAAAAAAAAAAAAAAACCGTTAAATAAAACAATGATATAATAAATCATTATTTGTCAAAAGTATTACTACATCCCATTTAGCTTGTCTAGATTTCTTTTTTTATTTGTGTTATTTACCTTGTGTGATATTTCTCTATTTGGTGTTACTTTTTTATGTTAACTTACAATTATATCGCCCAACTAAATAAGGAATTTTCTAAGTTTATCGCATTGCATTAAATATGCACACTTAAATAAATAGAGATATTTCAGAAAGCTAGATTGTAATTTATTTTCTTAATCATTGTGTAAAAAGCAAAGTGGACAAGGTAAATGGAACGGAGATAGTAATTTGTATGAAAAAAACTGACCAAGCAATGTAGACTTGAAAAAAATGATCTAATGTCAAACATCTAATAGTATAATACGGTCAAATGTGTATGTTGCGTGCCATATGTCACGTGACATCACAATGTGTCATAGTAGACTTTTCTGTTTCTTCCATCATCGCCGGACAATGTACAGTTCCCAAAATAGTGGCCTTTGTCTTGATGAGTATTTTTTTTTTTTTTGGAACAAAGTATCATTTCATTGAATATCAGTAAGCAAATATTTTACAGCAAAGTCAGGGCGGGTGCTCTCTCCACGCACAAGAGAAGCACCTATCAACCCATATCTAGCAAAAAGATGAGCAACTGTATTAGCATTTCGACTGATCCATGTACAGAGGGGTAGAGAATATGTAGACATTAAGTTGAGAATCTTTTGAATGACAACTGGCTCATCACCTCTAGCACCAGGGTTGTTAATTGCTTCAGCCACCAGCGAGTAATCTGTCTCGATTGCAGAAATGGAGAGGCCTTCCCCTAGAGCTACTTGTAATCCCATGAGAACTGCCGTACTTTCACCTATGAAAGGACCCAAATTTCCATAGTAAACTCGAGTAAGTCTGAGAACAAACTCACCCGTGTCATTACGGACCACTATCCCAATAGCAAAATGAGTGGAGTGCTCCTTAACTGAAACATCGACATTCATCTTTAACAAGCCGGAGGCTGGATTCTCCCATTTACCCTTGCATTGAGAGATGCACTTATCTTCTGAAAGTATGGCTATACTAGAATCAGCTACCCCTTAGTAAGATAACCAGATGCACCCATGAGGAGTTGTTGGGGGTGAGATCGCTTTTTCTCAAACAACCACAAATTTCTTTCCTTCCAGCATTTCCACAAAAGTACTAGAAAAAGATCAAATTCTTCCCCGTTGAATTCCTTCCTTGCTGCCAAAATAATTTCCCCAATTGCTGTGCCAAGTTGGTTCGCAATGAAAGAGCAGAAAATACTCCCTTCCCATATCTCCATCATAGCATCACAGAAGATCAGAGAGTGTTCAACTTATTCACTAGCTACTCCACATCTATCACAAATGTGGGAAACTGTAACTTTACGACGCCATAAATTTAACTTGGTTGGAAGAATATCTCTCATTATGCACCATATACATATCTTCACTTTTGCTGGTAGTTTGGCTTTCCACAAATACTTCCACCACTGATTCAAATGATTAGTATATATCTGAGGGTCCCCTTTCAGATTACTAGCCAAATAGTATCTGGATTTAACAGTATATTTACTTGAATGGTCGAAATGCCATATCGGAACATCTTGGGAAGTAAGACAACCTCCAGGGAGTTGACCAATAGCTTCTAGATCAGGAGTGAAGAAAATTTGTTTAACAATATCCCAATTCCAGGAGCCATCTGGTAATAGAAAGTCATGCACAGTCAAGAGAAGATTACCATTTGAAGGGGTAATAGGCATGAAGGAATATGGACGAGGGAGCCATGGGGATGAAAAAACCGTAATACGTCGGCCATCTCCAATCCTCCATCGGACTCCTTTTTGCAGCAGCTCACGTCCCCATAGAATACTTTTCCAAAGATATGAGCTGTCTCCTTGAGCTGTAGCATGCATGAAAGGGTAGTGAGGATAATATTTGTACTGCAGAATTTGTCCTGCCACTGTATCTGGATTAGTGAAAATTCGCCAAGCTTGCCTGGCCACACGTGCTTGGTTAAAATACGATAGGTGACGGAAGCCCATCCATCCAACCAATTTGGATCGACACATTTGTTTCCAATTAATCCAATGCATTTTATCTTCTCTTGTGCTATTTCCCCACCAGAAGGAAGCTTCCAGCTTTGATA
>CAVNYN010206584.1:0-30226 GCA_963692815.1 Nyctanthes arbor-tristis | reverse complement strand
CAATGTGATTGCGAAGGCTTTGCACATTAGAGGCCCAGTCACATTTTAGTGATCCATCCGTGGCACGTACCTATGGAGGTAAGCGATAGGGTCTATTTCGTCATTATAGGTTCTAAATGATGGAGTTTATCTTTGATGGAATGACGGCCTCTCGGATGGAAAGAACGAAGGGAGAAGGCCTAACCAAAAAGCATCCGCTCCTTTTCCTCTAGATTGCTTATGCTCAGATCGTTAAGTCATTTTCTCAGCTCGTCCAACTTGTAGACTTGCTGTAGAGCTGACTATTAACATGTTGGGTTCTAAATGGTTCTCAATGGTGAGTAGGAGTAAGACTCAACCTTATTCTCTCATTCTCTGTTGGAGAATTAATCCTTATTGGGGATCTTTTGAAGTATTTAGCCCCCCAAGAAGAATTTTCCTGGGGGGATTCCACTATGTTTCATGAAGAAACTGGTGGATTTTGTTGTTGCAATTGCCTAACTTCCTCGACGAGTGCCTCCATTTGCCTTGTAAAGTTTTCGTTTCTGATTTGGGGCCGGTTGTGAGGGTCCAGCTCCTACTGTATTCCTCTGCCTTCTTCTAAATCGGGCAGGTAATCCGACATTGTAGCTTCTGGTTCTTTGTCTTTGAGAACGCGCTCGACTCATCTTTCTCACTAGAGTTTTTTACTAAGCTTTTTGTATTAATTGCCCCCAAAAGGCGCATTGCCTATAGAAGGCACCAATTTGTTGACGTCAATTGGTTGAAGATGCAAATATTGGATATACACTATGTAACAAATGTTCGCTTATGCTCATATTTGTGAGTTAGATGAAATAAATTGTGCAACATTCATGTTAAGGGGTAGTGCTGGTTACTGGTGGGACACTCTCATGTAGGGAAGAATTCTACCAAAATTTTATAGATAAATATTTTTCTTCAACTACAAGAAATCAAAAATTAAATGAATTTAACCTGCTCCGCCAAGTTTCTATGTCAGTCACTAATTATGTCAAAAAATTTGAGGATCTTTCTAGATTTGGAAGGATTTATTGAAGAACTGTGACCTGAACTAGGTTGAGATGTTCAAATGGCTAGCATCGCAAACATGACCTTATCAGAAGTAGTGACTTGAGCTTTATTCATAGAATAAGTTGAAGCAAAAATATTAAAGACGTGAGAAATAAGAATTCAAAACTCTCAAAATTCTAACTCAAGCCAAAATTGGAATTCTGGCAAGAAAAAGCGGAACAACAATAACAACAAATACCCCTCTCAAAGTACCTCTAAGAACCAAGCTGCTATAAAGAAACCAAACTCGAATGCTAGACCTAAAGACAGAATGAGTTCATACCGCTCTACTTGTAGGACAAGCATGAAAGTCCGTGTCGCTAGAAGACATGGCAATGTTTTATGTGGTGGAAAAACTTGTGAAACAATAGGAACTCGAGATTGGCCACTTTGACCCTTCAACCAAATCTATTAGAAAGAATAAAACAAAGTCAAACAGGAGATGTTTTCGCTTGTGACATTAAGAAGAAGCCGGAAGAAGGGAAGTAAATCCCAGTATACAATATCTCTTCACAAGGAATTTTGAAATATAAGGATAGATTTTTTTTTTTAGATCGGAACGGTGAAAATTTAAGAAAAGGTATTCTCTAAGAAGCCCAAACTACCCCTTATTCATTACATCCAGGATCAACCAAGATATACCAAGAAATCAAGATTTTGTACTGGAGGCCAAATATGAAGCGAGAGATAGTTAAATTTATGTCAAAATGCCTAACTTGTCAACAAGTAAAGGTTAAACATCAAAGACCTATAGGAAAGAAAAGATAGCAATGGATTTCATCAGTAGATTTTGGGTTATCGTCGACCAATTGAAAAATCCACTCATTTCCTACCAAACAAAATGACCTTCAAGATGAAGTAATTTGCAGAATTATATATTGAGGAAATATTCAGACTTCACGGAGTACCGTAAATATCATTTTATCACAATTTTGAAAAAAGATGCCCTCAATGTTGGGTACCATACTCCAATTTAGTACTGCTTTTCATCCCCAAACTGACGGACTTTTGGAGTGAACTATTCAAAACTTAGAAGATATGTTCTGTGCTTGTGTGCTGGAATTTCCATATAGTTGGGATCGATATTTACGACTCATAGAATTTTTATATAATAATAGTTATCACTCTTCAATTCAAATGTCATCATTCGAAGCACTATATCGTAGAAAATGTTGATCTTCTCTATATTGGGATGATGTTAGAGAAAAGAAACTTGTTAAATCTGAAGTGTTGCAAGTAATGATTGAAGCTGTACAAAAGATAAAAGTTAGACTCAAGTCAGCCCAAGACCGATAACAAAGCTGCGCCAACTGATGTCAGCGACCCATGGAATTCGCTATAGGAGATAAAGTTTTTGCTCAAGTATCCCTGATTAATCGTCTTCTTCAATTTAGGAAATGAGAAAAATTAACTCCTCAATTTATCTGACTATTTGAGATTTGGGAAAGAATTGGCAAAGTGGCATACAAATCAAATTGTCAGATCATACAAGAAGGATGTATAATGTATTTCATGTCTCTGTACTTTGAACGTACATACCTGATCTTTCACATGTATTACAAGATTCTCCTGCGGAAATTCAACCTGATCTTACTTATAAGAATGACCAATGAAAATAGTAATGGAAGGTATGAAGAAATTATGAAACAAAGAAGTGCCGCTGATCCGACTCCTATGGAGAAGTAAAGCAATAGAAGACACTTGGGAAAGAGAAGAAGATACTAGGAGCTAGTATCCCGAATTAATCCATGATAATTTCAAGGAAGGAATTTTTTTAAAGGGGTAGATTGTAATGACCCAACCTTATTTTATGACATGGCATGATGATATAAATGATTATTGACAAAAACTAAACAATAACAAAAGAAAGGAGAAAGAAAGGATATAGGAAAATGTTGGGATAAGCCTTAGGTCTTGATAGTCCAAGAAGTTTGTGCTTGAGACCTACCTAGCTCCCAGAAAACAATATAGTTTGAGAGGTGATTTTCGAGGCCATTTTCCATATACCTTGGACGGGAATCTAAAAATGATCATTATGCCAAAATGGGACTTTTATATGGATGCTAAGAGAAGAAACTTATGCCTTATAAAAATAATTATTTTATTACCCTCAAATCATTGTGCAAAAAGGTCCACATGAGCTATGTCTTGTTTACAGGTTGATGGATTCCAAATTATTTAACTACTTCAAAAACCAAATTCAGTGAACTCAATGATTACCTAATCCCAGGTAGTCATTTGCTTGAAATCATTGTTTCCTTTATTTTTCAATCTAAGAATGCCACCTCATTGAGTTCACATGTCTAGAATACACATCAATAAGAAACCCTAAACCACCCAACTTATTCTAGCATAAGAAAGGAGACAAAACTGTAGCGCCTCAGTTTTTGGTAAAACCGAAATGCTACTAAGTCAAATTTTCCTTAACAATTAAAATTTATTTAAATGAAGAATGTGCTATTTTCTTTTCAAAAGCAATATAAGTCCATAACTCCAAGCGGGGAAGACTTGGAATGTCAACTTACTCAAATTCAAGTAGTTAAAAAGAATAAGTTGTTGTCTCAATGTCAAGTACTAAGAAAATAAGAATTTAGAACTATAATCACTCTAGTCACTAGAAATTTCAATAAAACAAATTGAAAAATGTTGGAAACTCCAGTCCTTAACCTAAAATGCTTCAGAAATGGGATGAGTATAACTAGTACACTCGGTGAGATATGCAAACACATCGATTCCAAACATGTAATCTCAATTATGCAGAAATCATACTATAGCAAACTATTGGAAACTGTACTATGGGACAACCCCAAGGACTAAATTTCCATCCTGGACCTACTTACAGCCGCTCCCCTAATAGTAGATTATACTCATAAATAATTAAAATGGCTTTCCTAAAGGCTAGATTTTGACCTAGGACCTATTTACAGTCTCCGGCAACTATTGAAAATTTAAACACATTTAAAATTACATATAAGGAGAATGAGATCCTACCTCAAAGTCTTCAAAATTCCTTGAGAATGAGTGGAAGTGAAGCTTCTTGAACTTTAGAGTTTCACTGCACCCTCATCTAGCAAAATAAATTATAGTAAATATATTTTAGAACACTTGAATTAATGTCTTGGTACACATTATAGACTTTAGGAGTTTAGTTTAACTTCATGAAAATGTCATGATAAGTGAATTAATCAATTAGTGAACTTTAATATGTTAAATTATTACTATCCAAAGTCATGCGGACTAAATTATGATTGCTCTGGAAGCTGTTGGGTCAGGTAATAAGGTTTAGAAAGTTGGTTGACCAACTAATACATATAAAAAAATATAGGGATTAACTTACAAAATATTTATACTTAGAGACTGAACATGGAAATATTTAAGTTTTTCTAATTCACAAAGGCAATCCCTGGTAGAGAACGACTATTAACGCATGGAGGAGTTTCTTAGAAGCTTTATAATTCAACTTGGTAAAATCTTCAAGATATTTATATAAAAACGTTCACTACATCGAGGGCAACTGAACCGTACTCTCAAAATCATGAACGGTAGCACTTTGCATCTGGAGCTTGGAACAAAAATTGTTATTCTCCAGCGAACCAATGGGTTTCTGGCCAAGAGATCTATACTTTTGAGTTCTACGTGATGAGATGAACACATTGGTATACCATTTGTGCCCTGAAAGCAAAGCGTGCTAGATGGGTCACTTGAGCATCTTGGTTTTTGGCGATGGTTGATGTATTTTTATTTGTTATTTTTTTCTTTTGAAGAATTTAAAGTGCATGCGTGTTTTATATGTATATATTATTCATTTATCAAGTATAAATTTCTGTTGAGGGATTATGTGAAGTATAATATGGTGAGCAATATAAGAAAAATTAGCTAGAATTAGAGAGAGCAATAACAAGATGGAGAATACTAACCAAGTTTTAGGTTTGAGAATTTTTTTCGAGATGCTTAAATCTGTAGGATCGTGCAGGAGTAGAAGACAACTCTTTTTTTTCCGGTGTTGCTTGCAAGATTGGTCTCAGAAAGTTGATTCTTATATGTATATATATAGGTTCAACCCTTTTAGGTCATTTATGGTGTAGAGTTGGGCTAGGCCAAAGAGCCTAGTGGACTTAGTTAGAAATTCTTGACATATAAATATCAGTTTATCTCATTGGATAAATTTTAGTTTTAATAGCCCATGTACAGAATTTGGGACAACGGGCTAAGAACATCGGACTTAAATTTATCTTTTTCTTAAATAAAGAAGTTTGAATTAATTATTATTGAGTTTTGCATTTCTTTCATATATGATTTGAGTCGACTTTTGGACCGAAGGATCAATAGAGTTAAATAATTCTCTTGGATAAATGTTTTTCCTTTTTTTTTTTTAGCATTTAGCTAGACAGGTGCGATGTAATATAACTTCTAATTTTGAGTGGTTATAACGACTCAAGTTACTACTAAAATCTATTTATTAAAAAAAATTCCGGGTCGCTACAAAAACCATGGGCAAAAACCTCCCTTATCCTCTGATAAATACACTTGCACCAATTGGAAAGCAACTGACCAAAAAGTAAGTGAAAGAGACAAGTGAAGAAGGAGCAAAATGGGAAGACTTGGAAGATACTATTCAAAAGGCGGTAAGGCCTTGGCCTTTTTCTATTGATGATATTCTCCTTAGAACAGCAAGACCAGAGCTGAAAATGAGTTGTCGTGCTTTAAAAATTCAGAAGAGATCACTGAAATTCGCTAGAATAAACCACTGCAGAATGTGGCATTGAGACCTTTTGAAACTCTTGTCTCAACATTTGGACGGACAGAATACAAGTTTATTTATGGCTTAAATATTTGCGAATAGAGGTGAAGCTTTGATCGTGCGAGCATAATAATAGCGAGAAGTATCTAAATTTTTCAAGAACTTTCATGAAAATTTATGTGTTTAGGCTATATGCTTTTCTTGAATGAAGGAACATTATATTACATATGTGGAATTGCCTCATTATGACTACGATGAAAGCTAGCTTTCTTTTGGGATCAAGTTACATATAGTTCATGACACCGGGGAGTATTATGTATGGTGTCACATGATTAAGATGAACGATTATGATTTATGACGCAAGTTAATCCAATTGGATGATCCTCTATGATAATGCCATGAATGATATATTATGTGACGAGCTCATGAGGTAATTTCTATCTTATGTGACTGGGCCCAAAAATTTATGACGTGTGCTCTTCCGATCTTTTAAAAATTTGCTACTCACTGACTACTAGTGTATTCACCATTTCCTATCTCTATGATAGATGTCGGAGAGGAAAATCTATGAAGTTCAGTGAAACCCTTGGGTCGTATCACCAGAGGCTGATAATTTCATGTGCATTAATCACAAGATCGATTGGTGGGAAATATATGAAGACTACGCGAGCTTCAATCATTATATTACTACTTTCGCCAAGATCAAACACTTTGATGATATCCTAGACCTCATGTACACTGAGAAGTATCAAGCTAATAAGTGGAGCTTCTAAATAAATTATTATGGTTATATAAGTAAGTTGATATGCTAATTAAGGGATAATAGTAATATAGGTATGAATGCTAGTATTATGGATCAAAATTTATATTGTAATGAAGAAATGTTGTACTATAAGATGAGGGAAAGGTGGAAGAAGGGTATTTTCAATTGATGTTAGTTATCTAATTAATATGAAGTTTTATGATGTTTATGATTTGTTGAGATGATAAATGGATGAAAGAATTAGGAGGAGGAATATGAACAAGAGCAAAACAGAGTTAAATAAATGTATAACAATCTGCATGTTTGTTCTAAATGAAGTGTTGAGACCTGAAAGTTTCTGTGCTTGACACTCTATATCTTATGTAGTCCATTTTTCAAATGGGGATCTTGAGCATAGCAAACTAAAGCGTCAAGACCATGTTCCAATCTTGCAATATTTCACAAACTTGGTCATAATCCTTCAATTAATGAGACCTTGACACTTCAAAAGTTAATCCTATCTTGTATTAATATATGACTTACACGACTTAACTCCAATGGTGGAAAAGGGGATGAATGAAATTGTTTTTGTAGTCGATGTCATTGAAAGTTAAACCACTCAATAAAGATCGAGAGATTTAGTATAATTGAAGGACTTGACTAAGGATGATTTGTTGCCATATATACAAAAATGAGTATATCTTAGTGATCTATGCTTTAGTGTAATTTTTTTTATTTCTAGATTGGGATAAGTCATCAAGATTCATAATAGTAGAAACTATTAATCACAAATGACACTTAAGAAAAATAAAGGTACAACACTAATAACATTAAGAAATTTTAAAATGATATCCTAACATCTTGACATCCCCCTGGAGTGAATGTTGAGACGTAAGTTGTTTGGAAAAAAAAATCAACTTAAATTTATATATAAAATTGCAATAAACCTTAAGAGAAAAGTCGTGACATGTGTGTTGAGTTTACGACAGTACAACTAGCGACCATCGAAGCTGGTGTGTTCAAGCAGGGTTTCAAGTAATGAAGGTCATGAATGTTGGTTCGAGAACTAAGGCAGTGTAATGAAGGTCGCGAAGCTTGGTTCAAGGAACTAGGGCAGTGTTTGTTCTTGATTGGGGACTTTGTGCAGGAATTTGGGGGTTCTACCGAAAGCGCTAATGATATGTTGGATCATAGGTCACAACCCTCCATCAAAGCGTCTGGCTTTCATCTGTTCGGTGCTTACAAGGTGTGTAGCGAAACTGGACAGCTCATTGAACTTCCTCTCATAAGTCGTGATGTCAATGTCTCTTTGCATCAATTGCAGAAACTCTTGTGATCACGGAGGGCCTTGGGGAAATACGTATACATTAACTTAGTCTTGAACTAATCCTCTTCAATTCTGGTATGAGATGCTAACTCATGCTAATCTCCAGTCCCGCTGAACAGCTTGAATTCCGTGCACAATACTTTTTGATCCTCGGAGCATTACATGTTGTGGAAAATCAATTCCATGATCCACTCATCCACAACTAGTGGCCCACTCTCACTGTCAAACAATTATAGGCAATGACAACGCTCTTCCGATCTTCCTATCTCTAGTCATCATCATTGCTAACCCAACTGTTCAACGCCCTAAACTTCTTAGGCAGAGGGGATATGCCTTGCCAGGTAATGCATGATTCGGGTTTAGAGTCTTCCAAAATCTCTACATCCTCATCCTCCTCTAACTCTTGTCTGAGTCCTTCTCAAGAATCTCATCAAGAATCTCTTTAGAAACCTCCATGTAAATCTCCTCAGGAATTTCCTTCTCGGGATCTTTCTCTGGGTCTTCCTTTGGATCCTCCTCCAGATCCTCCTCTGGCTTAGGTGGGGGTGCAGGCGTAGGGAGGACTATAGTGCCATGCTATGCATACACTCTCCAATTTGCTAAAAGCACCTCGTAGCCACGGTATGCTTTTCTTCATTGAAAGTGTCTATTAGATACTGGATGGACCAAGCTGTGGTCGTCTAATATCCTAAGTTTATGACTCGAGTACAAGCTACACGAACATGACTCACATACTTCCTCTTAGTCCAATTGGTGTTAGCTACGAAGGTCTCATATTCTAGTCTAGCTACCTCAGCCATCTATTACTGTTATCCGTTACCATATTTGTTCACCAATTATGTGAGATCCAGTTAGTTGGGCTCTTAAATAACTTTTAGCCAAGTTTCGAGGACTAAAAAAAATTTCTTTGTCTTTACGTTAGTCAAGTCTTTCGTAAAATATATGTTATGATCATGTTATGCCCATTGCCAACTTAAACTCTAATAGAACCTTTCATAAACTCTAATAAAACTCTATTACATGTTATGTAATTTCCTTTCATAAATGCATGAATAAATTTCCAAGCAAAGAAAAAAATACATATAACTTGCAAAATTGTATCCAAGTAAATAATTTCTTAAAAGTAATAAATAAACCTTTACCTGAAGTTGGCGGTGCGAGCAATGACGGGTGGTAATTTAGTCAAACAGTAAATTTCTTTTTCCAAAATAATATCTTTTAAGCGAGTTTATAGAGACATAGACCTGGCTCAATACCAAACTGTAACGCTTCAGGTTCTAAGTACCCGAGATGCAACTCTAAATCTATTCTATTTCTTTGAAATTGTGGAAAATGAATAATTCCATAAGTACAGAATTTTTTAAGCTAAAGATTTCTTTTCAATAAAATTCTTTTTAATTGTCAGCCCCAGTCGAGTCATTGCCAACTCTAAAACCTGAAATATATTTTTTAAATAAAAGGATGAGTGTTTCTCTGAAATACACAGTAGATTCCGCGCTCTAAATTTAAACATTCAATACATATTATGTAGTTAAATAGATACACATACAATTAAATCTGTCAAGCAAGCTAACTGTCTATGTATGTCGGTCCACCAAACTGGTGAGCTAAGCCTATAGGCTCCCGACTATGGTGAGCTATATTACGCACATACTTTAATATCATTTCCAAGAATTGCATAAAGTACATGCATAAACACATAACATGTTACTAGTGTTGGACCCGTACGTTGTATGAAAAGATATATTCTAAAACAGATAATGAGTTAGGAAAATCAAATGGAGTAAAATCAAGAAATCATATGAGTGACATATAAAATGAAAGTAACCAAGAATTCATATGGGGATACCCGCCTTTGTACGCTTCAACCCACAAATGGGTCTTTGTACAAAATGAGGACCTATATGTGGGTCCATACTATGTGTCAAAATGGGCGATGGAGGACGCGCCTTGTAAGTTGGAAACACCTGGTGTCTCTTTGACGTGGCTCACTCTAATGCTCCTCCCTAAAGTTCCCCACATATATTATAATAAAAAAAAGTTATGTTCTCTCTATCTCTCTCGTCCACATAATTCCAATCCACATTTAGCATTGGAGATATTCTTATGATCTGTGTTACTATGTGTTGCACCAAGTAATTTAATCAGAAGTACATCAAAGTCACATGTCTAGATTGCTCTACATGAAGATAAATGACCATATTGGTAGATATATAAAAGTTAGAATATTGTGATTGTACCAAATACGAGAGAGAGAGAGAGAGAGAGAGAGTGTGTGTGAAGTTAACATGCATAAATTATTTATTTATTCTTCCAACGGTTTTTTTGCATTGAAGTTAGCTCCTGTAAGGAGCTAGATCTGGCTCATTAGAAAACTCTAAATACAAAATAAGTTTTCTCTATTTTGTGCTTAAACTTCTCATGCATTTGCTTTGTAGAATGGTGCTTATTGCATTTGAAATGGAAGGCCGAGAAAAGTGAACTAAATAAAGATTACTAAATTCCTCAAATAAATCCATGTAAAGGAGAAGTGCATAATAACCCTTAGGTTATCATCAAGCAGCCAAAAAAGCTCAATTCACATGATGAAATATTGTCCAAGACATGAAAACCAAAACATCACTCTTGATACAAATGAATATTCAATTCATACAATCAGGTATGGCATTTGGCCATATAAAGTAAAAGTTCATTTTAAAACCTATTACATTCAATTTAATTTCCTTAATAGTAACTTCTATAACTCATCAAAACGTATGCATAACAACCAATTGTTCCACTGCACTGTCGTTCATCTTCAAGAAAAGAGATTGCAACTTAACGAAACATTAAATACAAAAAGGCCACTTAAAAGTATAGAACAACAATATGAGAACCTGGAGTATGTCCTTTATCAAGGAATAACGAATTTGAGTAGATATGTTTGAGCCAAGATCTAAAAGTGACATCAGCCTCATCTTATCAATACAGTCATTGTACACAAGGACTACATGATCTGGTAAAGTGATGTTTGGTATAGAAAATAAATATATCTACAACGTCAAATTCAACTTATTGGATAACTGTAAAATCAAATATAAACAACACAAACGTTTACCATAGGTTATTAGCAATGTCAAATTAGCTGTCTGGAACTCCAAGTATACATCTAGGCTCTAACCCTAAAGTGAAAAGTTATTTAGAAATTGATAGACTTGTGTGCATATTTGGCATCTTGTTCAGTTGTGCAACAACAGGCATATTTAGAAAATCTCCCTGCCATGGTGGTGTTTATGGCTGATGACAGCAGTTGGGTATCAATAGACAAAGCGGAAATCAATGGCTGAACTCAGTTACGGCTCGAGAGTTTAGAGTAAAAAACAGCGGAGATGTGTTCTCAGTGTATTACATAATGGGGATTATGGCTGTATATGAAATTCGTGAGGTGAACTCGTTGAGGTCTAGTGCAGATTCAACTTAAACGAGTAATTTTGAATTTCTGTATACCTTGTGTAAAGTGTATGGAGTTGTAGAGTCCGAGTATGCGTGTGTTTAAATATTTATACTGCTGAATATTTAGATTCTAGCGTGCATTTCTGGACTTTTGCTGTGAGGGTATTTGTATTGAGTATGTATGAAGTGAGTGAGTGAGTGAGTATGAGAATTTGCTGATTGTGAGTACTGATTGATTGTATTTTCTTTTTTGCGGGATTCTTTTGCTATAAGATGTATATAGTAAGAAACAGAGTGCATACATATATATATACACACATACATACATGTTATTGGGTAGAAACGTGGGAGAGATGTGGGAGTAGTGGGAGGATTTTGTTCTCAGAAAAATCAAGGAATAAGGTTGTGACTAGTAATATCAGTTAGGGGGTTTAACTGAGGGTTTCAACTGGGACAAGGGTTTGTCTGGCCAGACTTAATTTAGACAAAATGCTTAGAAAAACTAGACTTAAAATTTTTTGGGCTTCAAAATTTGCTTGGATTAAAATAAATAAGTGAGAATTGGGCCGAAAAAAGGTGATTTAAGATGTGTTGGGCTTAAATTTAAAACAATGGGTTTGAGCTAAGGAAATTCGACGATTAGCTAGCCCAACAATAAAATTGAACGTCGTACGTGAATATTTGAAGTCAATAAATAGTTAGACCCGAACTTAACCTCAAAAACAAAATCCAATTAATTATAAACTCCGACTTTCCTGTAAAATAAAATAAATGAGCGTTGCAAAATTCTTTAAACGCTTATCGTGACCAAAATTATCAAAATAACGGAAATAGGGTAGTAGCGACATGTCTAAAATTCTTTAAAAGCATTAAAATAATAAATTTTCATTTATGAAAATCCGGGCGCTACACATTCTACGCCTGTGTAACAATCCCCATGTAAACATAGAAGTTTACAAGTAATAGTTGTAATTTAAATAGTAGTAGTTTAAACTTTTATAACTCAATTCCCTAAAGAACATCATATTTCTATTTTTCAAAAATCATCATTACATTATTTCCCATCTCCAGAAGGAGTCAAAACAAAAGAGGGAAATCTTTCGTTACACGGTGAACACTAAGCTTTTAATAAGCTACTGGTTATTTATTACAACATTACAGATCGGAAGAGCGTCGTGTAGGAGTCATTATATTCAAACTTGGTTGAAACTTCCTTCAAAAGTTGGGTACACAGATCGTAAATTCCATGTTGACTTATACTCATTTCCCAATTGAGATCAACCGGCGTGGATATCCTATAGGACCATATGCTACCAATAGTGACCCAATGCATTTCAAACTGATCAAGATGTATTGTCCAACCTTGGATGGCTGCCATTAGATATTCCCTCTCCATTTCCAAAAATGGGAAAAAGGGAAAAGGGTGAATATTAAAAATATTCAGTGAGCGGAGATGCTCTGGTGCAATTTGCCTGCAAGGACCATTATTCGTGATTTTTTGCATAGTATACACCAGCACCATTTCCAGCAGTAAATACATAATCAATTATCAGTCATTAATTCCATCATATAATATTGAGCTCAATATAATTATGAAACATCATAAGAGATCTGGATCAGTTATATAACTCATGCCATGAACAGTGATTCATCAATCACTGACTCCAACCTTTGGTGGAATATATTTGCTATAATTCATCATTCATTTATCCTCTAGCCAATTTACTGAAGGAAATGGTCGTATACATATATATATACAAAAAAAGAGAGTTTCGTCAAGAATTTCAGAATGAAACATGATAACTACTCAAAATAACTGTGAAAAAAATATTTTCATGGAAATTTCTATTCTCAAGAAAGTTGATAGCTTTTAAAAATTAATAACTCCACTCACCTGCTATTTGATATCAGAATAAATTTGTAAAAAAATGTTTGTGATGAAATTAGTTTCTAATTAGTTTTCTTTAATGTCAAAATCATCGAGTGCAATAGAGTACTTTAGAAATGCTACATTCATAATACTTACGAAGTGCTTCAATAATGCTTCTGCAGTATCATCAGAGTACTTCTTGAGTGCTTCAACAATAATCTCTTCTAAAGTATTACTATAGTACTTTGATAGTACTTCAAAACCACTATGCCAAGAATTGCAGCTTGTACTTCATAGTACTCTCCAAGCGCTATTGTACTCTTCAAAAGTCCTTTTATATGACTTCTTACACTCTAGAATGCTAACTAGATCAAAAGTGTTCCAAGACACTTTGATAGTACTATAGTAGTACTTGACTGCACAGAATGAGCTGAGGAGTATCCACTTACCTTTTTACAGATACTCTTGCTTCATCCTCAAGTTACCAAAATGTATTTGTAGAAAAGGAGGGGAATGCCAATGGTTGGTTTAAATTGAATTTATGGAAAGGATGATTCCACTTTTGTGTGCCAAAGGACGTGAAAAATTTTTACCCTTTCAGAATCATATATGGTTAGCCCCTAAGGTATTTATTCATTTAGCCCCTGAACTTCTCTTAGTTATATTTTTATGTCCAATATTCGTAAGACTGAAAGTAAACTTGTTATTATTATTGTTATTATTGAAATTTTTGGTACACTATAGTCTGTCCCGCTTCCTTTTGCTACCATCAGAATATAATGATACACTTCTAGAACTTACTGCTGGAGTGATGTCATTTCTAGCAACAAGATTGAGAGCGGAGAATTCCCTTTTTTCCAACTTGTTTGGAGCCCCAAAATCCGCCTTGTGCTCCACAATTGGTGGATTATATTAGAATGGGAAGAATAACGAATCGAGGGTAAATCAAGGTTAATCACCCAGTGGGAGAGAAAAGAAATTAGAATTAGAGTATTATGTTAAGTTTGATTTTTTTTATAAATAAAAAATTATTTTTTTTGCAGATCTTTTCTATCCGTATCCACCGTGTGATTGGTGATAGACCAAGAAATCCGATCCAATACGCCCCGTTGATACTCAAATCAACAACTTTCTTTCACATAGATTGGATATCCATCAAGACCGTTATAAAATGAGCTTTTTTTTGGTTATCATTATTTCTAGCTATTGTCATTGGGTTTTGTTGTGGTGGGTTAGAGTAGGTGGACTTCTTATTTTCTATTATTTTTTATTTTTAATTTAAATTTATAGAATTAAGCATATAATGGTAATTTTAATAGGTATTAACAGTAAGAATTAAAATGCTGGGTACAAAAAGTGTTAATGGGGACATAATGCATAAATCTATGAAAGGTTGTGGGTCATATATACTGAAAAAGGGATGGGGAAAAATTGTATAAATATTGAAAGGTTTTGGGACGTATAGCAGAAATAAACAATCAAGGGCGTATTAGTCATTTTAATAGAGGTTAATGCTGAGAATTGAAAGATTCGGAACAAAAAGTAGTATTGGGAACATAATACCATAATAAATGAAATGTTGTAGCCTAGTAGGCCCAAAAGATTGGGAACAAAAGGTGGTATTGGGAAGCTATCTTTCAAGCAAATGTTATTCATGTCGATGAAGTCAATATAGAGTCGTCAAGTCCCATTAGCTTTCAAGACTAGAATGAGATTAGCCATCCATTCGGGATAAAGTGATTCTCAGATAAAGCCATTGCTTAGGAGTTTGGCTACCTTTCTAGCTAGAAGCTCGTACCTCTTTCGTCCAAACTTCCTTTTCTTTTGCCATGCGGGCTTGACATAAGAGCGATGTTGAGTTGGTGGTAGGCTTGTGAGGGGTCAATCCTGACCATAGCTAAATGGGTTCACTTGAAGACATCAAAATTTTCTCGTAGAGGTACGATGAGCTCATATTGAAGTGGTTCCCACAATTCCTTACCGACCTGAATTTCCAATTTAGGCCTATCTTCTGACATGCTAATGACCTTCAAATCTTCAATTAGTTCAGTTCGTAACCTCTTTTCTCTGATTCGTAGGTCAAGGATCTACATTTCCTCCTAGCCTAGCCTAGTCATACCTTTTGGCCATTGTGACACCTCAGGGCCTTATCTTAAGATCGTATTCTCGACAATAAATTGATTTCTCCGTAAATGGCATGTTGATAGGCATCAGGAACTTCACATACATGTGATACATGGATACTGCTGCTTTTAGTTACTCAAGGATGGCCTTCCTCATGTAGCATTATAATTGGAGTTGAGATCCACTGCCATAAACGGGATCTGAATCTTTTGTGTAGAGGAATATTCACCATTTCCACTATCAGGTCAAACTGACCTAAAGGCCTTATGGTGTCGTCTGTGAACCCTTGTATGTTAGTGGGAGTGGGAGCGATCACATTCATAAAGCTCCCTGTGTCTACTAATATATGGTGTACGTCAAACCTCTCCACATTTATTGGGATAACCAAGAGATCGTTATGCCGTTTAACACCCCATGTGTGTGGTCCTCACTAAAGGTAAAAGAATCTGCCATTGGATTAGGAATTGCACTCATGTCGAGCAGCTCATAGCTATTGCGAGCTTGATGAAGAATTTGTCATCTGTGAAGTCTAGATAAAAGGTTGTTAGTGTTTGTATTTATCAAACTATGGATCTCTCCGGCTCCCTACCTGCCTGAGCCTGGGGGTATGGGGATTCTTTGGAAAATAAGTTACCATTGTAGCTTCCTTACTAGAGTGGTTAGGTCTAGTGAGTTACATTTGTAGGTGACCTCCTTCTATAAGCTTTTCAAATTCTCATTTAAAGTCCCTATAATTACTCATTTTGTGGCCCGCTGATCTATGGTATCGGTAATGCTTTGACTGGTTGAGCCTTATGGAGTTGGTTAGGATAGGTTTAGGCTTTGGTAGAAGGCTATAATTGAGGATTTGCTTGTAGATATCATTTGGATTTGTATTTGGAACAGTAAAGATCTCCAAAGTTATCTGGAAAGACCTTAGTTGATCTGAATATTTAGGTTCGTACCATCGTGTTGAGCTCTTGGGGCACTAGTCATACCTAGTGGTTTTTCTTTTAAGGTTTTATCCTCTTTAAACTCAGTTTGAGCTCTTGCTGAGATAGTCGTGGCTTTTTTATGAATATGTACTACTCCACCATCTTCAAGAATTCTTGATAGATCCTTAACCCAACTTCATAGACTAACTACTAGAAACGGTTCTTTTGTTTCAAGTCCAACATTTCTGCCGACAACAATGTGTCATCATTGACCTTGTCAGTCTTTAACACTTGCTAATTGTACCGGTCTAAGTACTCCTTCAACGTCTCGTAAGACCTTTTTTTACTGTTTCCAACTTCTTAGGGGTAGTTCTAATCTTTGGCACCATGAATTGGGATAAAAACAGTACATCTAGGCCATTCCAGCTTTCCACCAAATTTTGAGTTAGCTCTCTCAGCCATTTTAGCCATTACATCCCCTAAAGTTGTTGGAAAATCTCGACACAATGCGGCCTTACTCGCCCCTTACAACTCCATCCAGGATATGTATTTGTCAAGATGTGATTTCGGGTCAGTTTCTTCACTATAATAGGAAATTTTGGGCAACTTGATCTTGGTGATCGAAGTGCTATTAGATTTCAAGGGAAAAGGGACAGGACCTACTTCCCACGTAGCTTTCCTAGAGGGAAGATGTTCTTTTTTGAACTCTACTAATCATTGTTTCATTTTATCAAATTCGACTCATGTTTTCTTAGAATAGGAAAAAGACTCATATTCATCTACATGGACAGTTGAAGTAAGTTTTTGTAGTTTCGCCACCCCAACTTGGCAGACCGATCAGCCACAGCATGTTTTTCGGTTGACTTGGAATAACACAATCTTCATTTTTCTGTCGATAAGGATTTCCTTCCCCATGGAAGACTATATTCGAGGAGATGGATGAGGGCTTTCCAGAACAAAGCTTCTAATAGGTTTTAGCATTTCTGCTAGTCTTTTCTTAGCAGAACTCATGGGAGGATCTTGCTGACTAGATTGCACATCTTCGTCATTTGCTCCTACTGACATACCCAGGACGCCGTTCTAACTTAACTGGTCCAGCTGGTGTTGTATGTACTATACTTATTTGTGGATCTCTTCAATAAGAGGATTGACTATTGGGATCGGCATCAAGATCCCAAAAACTTCAGTCCACTCTGGTATCCCTTTGGGATCTGATGCGGAAGACCTTGTGAGTGTTGAAGGGTGACTCGTTTCTCTAGCACTAAATTGTTGACAATCAAGCTATGGCAGATAGGCATCAGTCAATAAATCTAATTCTACAATTTTCCAAATTGAAATCAAGTCACTCAACTACCCCAAAGGAATAGGGATGGCAACCGGGCGGATTTGGGGCGGGTATGCCATCCCCCATCCCCACCCTATACCCAATTGAATTGGGTACGGGGCGGGTACAGGTGGGTACGAGGTCAGGGAGATTTGGGGTGGGTACGAAAAAATTACTAGTTACTCGCCCCGTTAAGGAAAAAATCTTTTAAAAAAATAGTACGCACGACTGTAGAGATTTTGGGACTAGGTGGATTAGTAGAGACTTGAAGTTGAAGGGTTCGAGTTTGACATGGACAGAGATGAGAGGAGAGGAGTTGATTTAGGGACACGGTTTGGTTTGGCTTTGAATTAATTTTTCTATTTTAAGAAAACTCAAATTTTGAATAAATTAATTATTCAAGCTAGTTAAAAATTCAACAAAAAAGGTACTAGTTGGGATGGTTAAGGTTTATTTTTTCTTCTTGGGTATCTGGGATCAAATTAACCCTCACCAACTCACTACTTAAGTTTAAATTTTTTTTTTCAAAAAAAAAAAAAAAAAAATCAGGTATCGGGTCGGGCGGGTTGGGGTGGCCATTACCTGCCCCTAACCCAATAAGACTTCGGGGCGAAATCCTTCACACCATACCCACTCCAATACTTAACAGGGCGGGTAATATCCCCTCTCCGTTCAAGACGGGTACTCACTGGTATGTGGTAATACCCATCCCATTGCCATTCCTACAAAGGAGGGGTTTGCATTGGCATTTATAGGCTATAGGCTGGTGGATTACAATAATTGGTAAAATGAATGTAGCACGATTATCAGGATGATTGATCTATTGGACTTGCTATTTGGCACTAATGGTGATGGCGGCGTGGAGGCCCAAAACAACTAGTGGAGGATAATTTCTGGCTCTGATTAGATGTGCCTCGGGTTCCATGGAGGAAAGATTTCCCTTGTCTTTCCAAATCATCTTGATCCCGCAGACCATGGAATCTGTCCAAATCAGTTCCCACATCTGCGGGTCGATTTAGCCTCCAATCTCACTAGGTGCTTCACGAGCCTTATTCACATTGATAGCGTATAGCTATGCTTCGGTACAACATTTGTATTCTAAAATTCAGTGCATTAAATTAAAAAATAGAAAACAAATAGATGTAATATTGATATATTAAAAAATATTGTGGATATAGAGATACTTTTATAATACTTCTCCTATCCCAAATATATAATCTACTACTATCTTTTTTATTGTCCCAAAAAAATATATAGCCATCTTTCTTTATTGAGAAGTCTAATCTGTATTATTTTACTAATTTACTCTTCATTTAATTGTTAGCTTTTACTATGGATTTTAAATTCCACTCATTAAGAAAGGGTAAATTAGGAACACATATTGCAAATTGTACGCTTCTAATACAATTCTTAGTTTACGTGAAAAAGTAAAGGGGACTATATATTTGGCACGGAGTGAGTAATATATTTTAATAAAAATTACATATCTCCTATATGTTTATATTATCTTAAAAGGTACAATGCACATTCGAATGACTATTGGTTAGCGTAATATAAAAAATTTTAAAATAAGTGTCATTGAAGATATATCTAACATCCTTTGAAGTAACTCTCCCTCCACGCTGGCAAGACATGTAAAATTCTTTGCACTAAAAAGGGACATGAAGAGTCATCAAATGAGTCATTCGACAACACATTATTTGATGAATTTGAATAATAAAAACTAGTACCGATCCCATAAAAATAGTTCAATTCTAATTTTAACAAATGTTAAGAAAATTGCAATTAGGTAACATTTAATACCATTTCCCTAATATAGCCTTTAGTTTATTAAATATGCCACTTTAAATAATATTATTCTATTAATTACCATCTATATCTATACACACACGTTAACGCAGGATAGTTTCCATTTTATGTTTTCCTGCCAATTTCACTTGCTAAATCAGGATGTGTCATCTTAGCCATTGATTTTATCTCCTAATTTTGGCCATTCATTTTCATTTTACATTTTAATTTTATTTACCTTTTTAATTTGTTACGAATTTATAGATTCTCTTTTTAATCTTTCATTTCCTTTTTTATATTATTTATAGAGATCGGAAGAGCGTCGTTATTATTACCACTATATTTTCTAAATTTTAATTCCAATCACCAAATCAGATTTCATTTTATCTAGAAATATCTGTCTTTCTTTGTCCACATTTTTGTTCTTTTCTCTAATAGAACTTATTCTATCTAAGAACTTTCTCAAATCTCTCTCGCTGTACATTTAAACTTTCCACTTCTTATCTTAAACAATTTTTTTTGATCGATTTTCCTAATTTTCGGTTTTGATTTATCTCATACCATCGGATTACTTCTGGAATGGTTCTAATGTTCACCTATGTTCACAAAACCATGCCAGTCTTTGAATAGGAAAATCTAAAAGTTCCAGGTCATTGGATAGATTTTAATTCAATGATTAAATAAATAATTAATTTTTACCTAAAAAATGTTGAAATTTTATTCATGTTTTAAAGAGAATCCCACATTGGTTATTTAGTGAAAAGAATTGAGGATGTCAGCATATATTAAGCTCATTGGAGAGGGGTTATGCAATAAGGTCGTAGCATATGGGCTATGAGTTTCCAAAAAGTTTAAAATTTTTATGGATCATTAATGAAAAAAAGTTTATTGTGAACCGGTGAACCGTATCCGTTTTTATGGACACATAAACGATCAAATATTATAGCTCAAGGGCCATTGCGATCTATGTGACTTTTGACATACAAAGGGAATCCCCCGTTGGTTATTTAGTTTAAAGAATTGAGGATTTATGCCTATATTAAGCTACTTAGAGAATGGTTATGCACAATGTGGCCTTAGCTTATGGGCCTTGATCTTCCAAAAAGTTTAAAATTTTAATAAGATCGTTATTAAAAAAAGTTTATTGTGAACCGGTGCTGAATTGATTCTAGTATCCGCAAATGTTTAGAACCGAAAAAGCTAACGGTTCAAGGTCATCATACGGCTTTCAATTAAATAATTGAAATAAATTTATTTTTACCTTAAATATTGTGGAAAAAGAACATTTGACTTTATAATTTTTTTATATTTACCGTTTAAAAACAGGTTGAAATTTCATTCATTTTTAAAAGAGCCATTGAAAATATGACTTTAGCCATAGAAAGTGAATCTCACGTTGGTTATTTAATGAAAAGAATTGAGGATATGTATGCCTATATTTTTTTTATTAGTACCAAGTGTCCCCATCTTCACCAGACTAATCTTGGCCCTCAGAACCCCGTCCCTAGAACTCTAAATGAGGCAAATCGGGAGATATTCCTCAACTGGATCTAAAGTTCCCAACATCAGCCTATACACTACTATGCACAAGGAGCCCCAATCCAAACTGATAATCATCAAGTTATGTGCCCATCAGGCATTAAACTCCCATCCCGTCGCCAGTAGCAAGATTTGGCGCCAATCGTTCCAACACCTATATTAAGCAACTTGGGGAAGGTTATGCATACTTAGGCCTCATCTTATGGGCTTTAAGCTTCCAAAAAGTTTAAAATTTTATTGGATAAATTGAAAAAAAGCTTATTGCGAACTGTATCCATCTTTATCTGACATTATCATATTGTCTTTTTGATTTTGGTTTCGTTCCTAGTTTTTTTCTTTTTTTTTAAAGACAATTTTTTATCTTCATTAATGAAAGATATCGTATTATCGGTAGCACTTTGCACACACATGAACAATCAAATATTATAGTACAAGAGCCATTGAAAATGGCACTTTGGGCATAAAAAGAGAATCTCACATTGGTTATTTAGTGAAAAGAATTGAAGATATATGCCTATATTAAGCTACTTAGAGAATGGTTATGTATACTTGTGTTTAAAAGTTTAAAATTTTAATGGATCATTATTGAAAGAAAAGTTTATCTTGAACCAATGAACCTTATCTGTCTTTATCTCATATCATCGGATTGTTTTTTGGATTGACTCCAGTATTCACAAATGACAAAACCAAAGCTATCATCGAACTTGAAGGCTAATGATTCAATGTCGTCGGATCGGCTCTGATTAAATAATTGAAATAAATTAATTTTTACCTAAAATAATATGGAATAAGAATATTCGATTTTATAATATATTTTTTTTTATCTTTTCCATTAAGAAAAGGTTGAAATTTTATTTCTTTTTTAAGAGCCATTCAAAACGTGACTTTGGTCATAGAAATGGAATCCCACGTTGATTATTTAGTGAAAAAATTGAGAATGTATGCCTATATTAAGCTATTAGATCGGAAGAGTTATGTATTATTGGGCCTTAACTTATGGGCCTTATGTTTCCAAAAAGTTTAAAATTTTAACAGATCATTATCTAGAAAAAATTTATCTCGAACTAGTGAACCGTATTGACTTGTTTTCCAAATTGACTTCTGTATTCGTAAATATTCAAAAAACTAGACTAGTCATCGAACTTGAAAAACTAATGGTTCAAGATCATCGAATTGGTTTTAACTACATAATTAAAATAAATTAATCTTTACCTAAAATAATGTGAAAAAATATTCAATTTTATAATTTTTTGATCTTTACCATTTGAAAAAAGGTTGAAATTTTATTTCTTTTTTAAGAGCCATTGAAAATGTAACTTTGGACATAGAGAGGGAATCCCACATTGGTCATTTAGTAAAAAGAATTGAAGGTGTATGCCTATATTAAGTGACTTTGAGAAGGATTGTGCTTAATATCGCTTTAGCTTATTGGCCTTGAGCTTTCACAAAGTTTAAAATTTTAATGGATCATTATTGAAGAAAGTTTATTATGAATTGGTAAACCATATCCCTTTTTGTATCACACTGTTGGATTTATTTTTTGAATTAATTTCAGTATTCACAAATGTTTAGAAAACCGGTCCGGTCATCAAACCGGAAAAGCTAAAGGTTCAAGGTCACTGACCTGTTTTATTAAGTAATTGAAATTGGTTAATTTTTACCTAAAATAATGTGGAAAATGTATGTTTGATTTTATAATTTTTTTATCATTACCATTTAAAAAAAAGTTGAAATTTTATTTCCTTTTTAAGAGTCATTGATAAATTGCATAAATAATATATAAATATTGTTATTTTTCTCATACTTTTATTGTTTCAAATGTTTAATATTTACATATTAAGGGAAATACATGTTTGGTGGAATAGATGAAGGAGTTGAATCAAAATGGGCACAGTTCAACAAATTTTAGAAAAGAATTGGAACTTAAGAAATTCACCGATACGAAATGAATTTTGTTTAAAGCGTGGGCACGCTTGTTTCAGATCAACACGAGATGGGCCTTGGGATTGGACTCGACCCAATATAATGTTTGGAGGCCCAAAACATCCAACCGTGTGCTCTTCCGATCTAAAAAAAAAAAAGAAAAAGAAAACAAAAAAGCAAAAAAAATTGATTTTGAACTTGGAAGGCAAGAAAGAGGAAGCCAATACTTTTGAGTTTTTGGATCATTCATTCAGGGCGATTCATTCGAACGTAAATGTAAAGACAGCAGAAACAATTTAGAGAAATTTCATTCTATACGTCAAAAGTTGGAAGCATATTTGATTATTTTCTTTTTTTTGAATTGATAGATAGCAAAATTTATATTCCCGCACAAGGGTTATTAAAGTTTTGATTCTACGACAATTGTAAGATCAAATTGATTTTATTATATATTCTTTATTCTTGACCTACTTATATATTTCTCATGTTTATTAATATTATTGTTTTGGTTAATTATTCGATATGCACATTGCTCAATATTCCCGATGATATATTACCTGTTAGAATTCTAAATCTGTAATTGTTTTGAAATTTCTAACCAAAGTGGTAAAATAACAAATTGGATATAATTAGGGTATTCAATCCGTGTTATAGAAATATATAACCCAACATAAATGAATCGATCATATGTTTTCATTGGCTAGAATTGGTAGTCTTTCTAGTCTTAATGTTGTTGACGAATTAAATCATAAGAACATTTCTAAGACGTGTGCTCTTCCGATCTAAAAGAAATAATCAATGAGCATCTCCTGGCTATCGAAAAAGTAAGGAAAGATAGGTTGTTCGATCGTATCAATGACCATAACCAATTGAGAGAAAGAATAAAAGGTCTTATATTTGCATCAATGATTGATTGTTAGAACCAATTAATCATTGATGCAAATTGGATATAATTAGGGTATTCAATCCGTGTTATAGAAATATATAACCCAACATAAATGAATCGAACATATGTTTTCATTGGCTAGAATTGGTAGTCTTTCTAGTCTTAATGTTGTTGACAAATTAAATCATAAGAACATTTCTAGGACTTTTTATTAGCAAAAGAAATAATCAATGAGCATCTCTTGGCTATCGAAAAAATAAGGAAAGATAGGTTGTTCGATCGTATCAATGACCATAACCAATTGACAGAAAGAATAAAAGGTCTTATATTTGCATCAATGATTAATTGTTAGAACCAATTATGAGATTATACCTTAAGCTGGATATTTATCACATATATTATTTTCGCTCTTCCGATCTTGCATTTTTTAGAATTTTTACACTTTAAATCGTTTACTTAAATTTACATTTTATTTCATTTTATTTTGGTCATCAAAATCAGACCCCCTCCAATTTTATTTTAGTTATTTTTCTTTTGAAAAATTAAATCTCACCAATCTCTGTGAATACGACATTGCTAGCCATTACTGCAGTTTTTAAATCTGAAGAGCAAGTTTATTATTATTTGTTGGATGTCCAACAAATTTTTGGCACCATTGCTGGGACTAGTGTCAGGTAGATTTTTTTTTCTTATTTTTGTTTTCGTTTTTTTATTTCATTTTTATTCATGGATTTAGTTATTTGTTTTTCTTTGTCAAAAAAAGAAAGAAGTTATTTGTTTTTATTATCATGTTCTTTTTTATCCCCCGTTCTTCTCATACATGTGAACTTCAGTACGACCCTAAAATTGGGAAGACAGCTCAAAGATTAAGGAAGGAGAGAAATCTGTGCAAGCAAGGATCTTTACCTTCATCATCTGAGCCAGAGCTAGGGGTAGATACATCAGACCCATCATCATCAAGTGATTTTGAACAAGAAAAAGAGATGGATGAAGAAGAAAGAACTCCTAGAGAATTAGCTGCACCAAATGTGACTCAACAGCTACTCTGCATTCAATATCCAACCCTGACACTTGACTTTAAGTTAAAATATAGGTTGATCCACCTACTCCCCAAATTCCATATACTTGCCCCATAAATCCCATGTGGTATGTTCAAGCATGAAACTACAAAGAATAACTAAGGAGCAGATTTAATTGACAGCCTTTCCATTTTCATTAGCTGATAGAGCAAAGGACTGGTTATTTTGCCTACTTCCAGGTTCTATAACCACATAGACAGGAATGGTCATATTATTCCTTGATAAATTTTTCCTTGCTTCACGAGCTACAGGAACTAGGAGGGAAATCTATAGAGTTAGTCAGGGAGACACCGAAACACTTCATGAATAATGGGAAAGATTCAAGAAATTGTGTGCAAGCTATCCTGAACAGGGGATATCTGACTAGCTACTTATTTAATATTTTTATAAAGGATTACCGCCTATGGAGCAGCTAGCGGAGGAGCCATAGTGAGTAAAACCCCCACTACTGCTAAAGAGTTGATTGCTATTATGGTTGCAAACTCACGGGAATTTGGTTTCAGACAAGACACCCAAGTGAGAAGGGTGAATAAGGTAAATTTTTTTCCTTAGAAGATCAAATTGCTAATCTGACATCTCTTATTCAACAGATGGTTGTAAGACAACTACAACGGGCTAAAGCTGGTAGGTTTTGTGCTACTCCTGGGCATCCAACTAACATGTACCCTACACTTCAAGATGATATAATAGAGCACGCTAGTACAGCTGGAGGATTTCCTAGCCCATCAATCCCTACTCAAACACATGTAACCCAGGACGGAGGAATCATCGTAACTTTAGTTCTGAGACAAAAACAAAGTTCCAGCCATTCAAATAATACCAGCCCAGGCAACCAACTGCTCTGCCACAGCAACCTCCCTCAGCTTCATGTTTGTCTGTAGAGGAAATTATTAAGTCGCTTGCAACTAATACACATTAATTTAACAGGAGACAAGAACGCGTCTAAAAGACCTGGATGATCAAATGAGCCAATTGGCAACAACTGCGAATAGATTGTAGTCTCAAGGTAAATTCCCTTCACAAACTGTAGTCAATCTAAAACAAAATTCTAGTGCAACTACCTTGAGAAGTGAGAAGGAACTGGAAGAGCCTGAAAGGGTTAGGAAGAACAAGTCAGGGGAAGAAGCTAAAAAGGAAGTCATCCTACAACCTGACTAGACTAAGGCTGTTGATAAGGAACAACCAGAAGTTTTGGTGACAAGACTTCCTTTCCCTCAAGATTGAAGAAATATAATAAGGGGGAGGAAGAAAGAGAGATTCTTAAGTCTTTTCACAATGTTGGGTAAAAATTCCTTTACTTGATGCAATTCAACAAGTTCCTCGCCACGCTAAATTTCTCAAGGAGTTATGTACAAACGAGAGGAAGATGAAGGGTAATGCGAAGGTAAGCATGGGAGAAAATGTTTCAGTTGTCCTCCAAAGGAAATTACCTCCTAAATGCAAAGACCCAGGTGTATTTACTATCCCTTACAAAGTAGGTAATGTTCAAATAGAGAAAACAATGTTAGATCTAGGAGCTTTAATAAATATCATGCTGTTGCCTATTTATTCATCTTTGAATGCTGGACCTTTAAAATAAATAGGTGTGATTATTCAGTTAACTGATAGATCTAATATATATCCTGAAGGTGTGCTAGAAGCATAATTAGCAAACCTAGCTCGGACATTGAACCAGCCTAGGACTTGGGTCATTGGTTCATTGATTCAATCCATGACTCGATGGTCGAACTGGTGGGTCAATTCCCATCAAACTGTTGAATTATTTTTGACAAAATAACAAGAAACATATCTAATTTCAATTAATAGTGGCATGTAATGAATAGTTTTCCATGAATTTACACATTAAAGTAAAACCATACACACGCAAATCCATTTGCAAGCTATATCGCAGCAACTAGGATTCTAGGAATTAAATTTTTTAAAGAAACAATACCTTAAATGCTTAAAGTTGAAACACCAATGCCACAATATGAAGAAAAAGACCTTCAATTGGAATTTTTGTCCTGTAATTGTTGGATGGTGAGACTGCAAACAACCCAAGCAGTTCTTTGGTTTTTAGGTCACTGGTCCTTTGCAAAAACCAACGGGTTAACCTAGTCAATTACGGTTCAATTGCATAATGTTAAAGAATTGTTAACTAGACCGGACACTTGGGCGGGTCACCGGTTTTCCGATTGACTGGCCAGTCCAGTTTGGTTTTCATAAATATGGTTAGAAGATGTTTTAGTGCAAGTTAATGTATTGGCCTTTCCTGCTGATTTTTATGTGCTTGATATGAAAGAAGATGATTCATCTAATGTAGCACTAATTTTGTTAGCAAGACCCTTTCTAAAAACATCTAGAACAAAGATCAATTTGCGTGAAGGTACATTCACGATGGAATTTGATGGTGAACTTATTAAGTTTAATATTTATAACGCCATGAGATATCCTAGTGATGGGTCTTCAGTTTATGTTGTAGATGTTATTGATCCTTTAGCACAAGATAATATTGAACTTATAGATGATGATAAGCTAAATGTTGCACTTAGCAGTAATTTTACTCTACAGGGATTAGATAAAGTTATGAAGGATGTCCGTCTAACATTTACTAGATGACAGTGGCACCTAGCCAAAGATGTTAAAGAAATGCGCTACTGGGGAGGCAGCCCTAATTTCTTTTTAGCATTTGTTTTTATTTTTATTTTTATGTCATTATTGTTATTTTTATAGTTTCTATAATTTTCTTTACTGAATTTTTGTCTTATTTTTCATTTTTGTGCAGAAGAGAATTAGTGATAAGGACTGGCCACGCCTTATAAAAGGAAAATTAGAAGAAAAATATAGATATAAGTCATGCTCACATCTTATTTAAGGAGAGTTTTGTTCTTTAGGAAAAAATTTTCATATGTCCCACCTTCCTCTCCATGATTCTTCAAAATTTTAGGGGAGTCCTCTCTTTTGCTATTTTGTTTTATCCTTTAAAATTTTTATTTTTGATATATTGAGCATAATGTTTGGTTTTAAGTGTGGGGAAAGCTCTCGACATAGTTTTGGTTTTAACTGTGGGTGAGGGCTCTCGAAATAGTTCTATATTTTCTTTAAAATTTAGTAATTTGAATTTGAGTATTAGTTTCAATTCCTTTAATTCTTTTAATTGAGTAGGCTCTTTTTTTTGGCTCATTTTTGTTATTTAGTTTCATTTTTGTCAACTCTGGCTCTAAGTAGAAAACTTTTCCCCCAAAAAAAAAAAACATTTTAATTCTCTTCTGAATTTTAGATTCTACTATTGCTTGTCCTTGTGTGATTTGGACTATTGTGCATTGTTGAGATGAATTGACGCATGATTGGGATAAGCATGGATAGTTCGATTCTTGTTTCTAGTGTTTGATTGCTCTTGATGATTGAATGGATGAAGAATGTGTGAGATTTAATATCTGTGAACCTTAATTTGTGAACTTTTGGGCTTATGAGCATTTCCATTATATCATGCTCCTCTCCTTTAAGTGTATGATTATCATGCATTAGAATTCTCACCTGTGCGTTGCACGGGATCTAAAAATAATAATAACAATAGTAATTCTAGAGAGACATATTTATCTGGCATGAAAAAATAATATATTTAGTCATCAACTATATATTCGATGATGTGAGCTTTCAAATTCACCGCTTGCATATAAACAACTAATTCATATTTGTTAACTAACAAATATCAGTTATTTATATCAGATAAGTATGTTCACCTAGAATTACTCTAATAACAAATATCGATGAATTTTTATACATAAATTTTATAAATTATTAATACATCCAGTTAAGTCATATATATTAACATTATGAAATATAAATTTTTATAATCATTCTTTCATATTTTGATTTATTTGTGGGTAACACTTTTTGCACCAGTTAATTCTTTTCTTTTTTCTTTTCTTTCTTTTTTTTATACATTGAATATAGGGGAAGAGAGGGGGATCCAATATCAGTTATTCATGTCAGATAAACATGTCTCCATATAATTACTCTAATAACAAATGTCAATGAATTTTTATACAAAAATTTTATATAAATTATTAATACAACTAGTTGAGTCATATTAATATTATAAAATATTAGTTTTTATAACCATTTTATTATATTTGAATTTATTTGTCGGTAACATTTTTTACACTATTTAAATTTTTTTGACACAGTAGGTATATAGGAGGGAAGGGGTAGGTGTGTTCCAACCCAAGACCTCCTTTCGGAAATGTGAGAAACCTAGCCAATGTAGCACTTGTTTGAATTACAGTACCAGTTAATTACACATATATAACTTAAAATTAATTGAAGTGATTCAATAAAAGCAAAACGTTTAAAAATTGTTGAACAACTATTACAGTGTAACTGTATCAACATTTGGTCAATCTATCAAATAAATAATCCAACTCTAAATATAGTAAGACCATATTTAAAACGACAAACGGAAATTTTTATTCCATAGAAAATTGTCAAAAAGTTCTAATTTATATTAATTATAAAATCAGCAAATTGGAGTGCTACAATTTTTTTAAAAAAAAATCAAATTTGATTATTCCACTATAATAACCATATAAAAATTTCTTATAAAATCATTAAAAATTGAAATTTACAATAATATTACATATTTTTAGAAATTTATTTGTTTAGAAGCGTACTATGCATGTGTTTTCGAATTATAAAGATTACTATTTATTTTTTTTGAAATAGAACTCCCAATTAATTTCTTCTTCAGTTTGATAAGTGACAGATTCATAATTGAAAATAGTTGGCTAAAGAAACTACTATGAATTGATGATTGGATATGAGTTAATAAAGGGAAAATTGAATATCATTTAATAAATTAGCGTAACAATTTCCCCAAAAAAAGATAAAAAAGTACAAAAAAAAAAGAGAATTAAATGATGTCACGGGAAATCTTATAGAGTCAAAAATCTTACAGAGTCAGAAATTTTACGTAGCTAGAAATTGAGCGGGAAAAGTCACCCTTATTATATATATAGAGTTTTTTTTTATACAGTAGGTATAGAGTAGGGAAGGGGAGGGGTAGGTGTGTTCCAACCCTAGACCTCCTATCTAAAATATAAGAAATTTAACCAATGTAGCACTTGTTTAAATTACAGCACCAGTTAATTATGCATATATAACTTAAAATTAATTGAAATGATTCAATAAAAGTTAAATGTTTAAAAATTATTAAACAACTATTACATTGTAACTATATCAATATTCGGTCAATCTTTCAAATAAATAATCTAACTTTAAATATAGTAAGACTATATTTAAAACGACAAACTGAAATTTTTATTCCATAGGAAATTATGAAAAAATTTCAATTTGTCTTTTTAAATATGATCTTATTGCATTTGAAGTTGGATTATTTAGTTAAGAGATAGACCAGATATTGACACAGTTGCAATGTAATAGTTTTTTTATGATTTTTAAACATTTTACTTTTATTGAATCACTTCAATTAATTTTTATTTATATATG
>CAVNYN010206581.1:0-18641 GCA_963692815.1 Nyctanthes arbor-tristis | reverse complement strand
GGTACCAATCCCTTCCCGGCCATAAGCCATCATGGGGAGTATAAGTTGGAAATTGTTTGCAACACATGAATTTGCAACTTGAGAAGCAAGATATAATCAGCTGTCCTGAGTAATAGACTCTCTGGTTTCAAGCCTTGGCCTCCTGGTATCATCTTCTTCAACTTTTTCACCTTCTTGTCGACCGCCCAATGTCTTCCCATTTTTCGACGACTCCTTCTCTTCTTCATTAATCCAGGCACAGTTCCTCTTTTGCAATTCATTCTTCCAAAAAAACTTAAAGAATTGGGGCTTAGTTCTTTGTTTGGGACACAACTCAAGTCCAAGTTATAACATGCATATATAAAGAAAGAAGTGCATAGCATGTGGGTTGACACTGGGAATTTGGAGGCTATGGGCCATCAGCCATGTGAACTTAATTAATCAATCAATTCCCTATTTTCCCTTCTATTATATCACGTAGATCTAATATATGTTTGGTATGCAGTATTACATATTGATTGATCTGTTATGTTAAATTATTAAGAACTTAACACGTGAATGCTTCAGAGATGATCAACCGGACCAACGCACGGTCCTGTACGATGTACATTTTAACGCCTTTATTATGTTAGCCGAGTTAAAGCACGTCGGCAAGTCGAGGGAGGTTTTTAATGTGATGAGTAGCAAAGCCTGACAGCTTTAGTCACGTAATGACGACAGGAGGTTTCTTGTATGGGCAACTCTAACACGGCAATGGCAACAGTGTCTATCCTCGTAATATTCGAATCCCGGCAGCTGCTCTTTCCCACGTGCTCACATTACATCAATCATTAATTAAGTTTTCACGAAATCTTTTATTTATTTTTATTTTACAAGAAATATATACTAGTTGTCTAGATCGACCCACATCTTTTAATTACACATGCCAATATTCAATCGAATAGAGAAATTTTCAACGTAGGATAGAATGGAGAGTGAAAAGGGACGCCAGCGCCCTACCAAGAGGGGAAGGGTCGCACATATATGCCCATATACCCTGAACATCTGTCTTTGTAAAGAAAAGTTGTACATTCAATTCTGACGGTTGTAGATCTTTGCACTCGAGAATATATAGCGCTAAAAGAATTGGGCCGAACCCAAATGTTCAAAATTCATTCACAGATATATTGGAAGGGTGAAGAGGATTCAATTAAATGTCGAGCCCCTAGGCAACATGGAAAGAGACTTGAGAAATGGTTGGGTTCGTATGCATGCCAAAGTGGCTGACAAGTATGTAAGGTCCCCAAAGACATTGAAAACCCTAACCCATGTGAAGGCTGACGAGGACTAGTAGTTGGTCAGTTATGCGTGCATGTTTGGATACAATATTAGACAATATAATAAATTACGCAACTATACAGTTGACATGTGAAAATATCCGAGCAACAGTATTCACTACAAAATCAGAAACGAACATATCTATTACAATTTTATAATTCTGTCCAATAGTACATACCAACCACGACCCATCACACTACAAGAAATGTCGGCTACTACGACGAAAATTTCCTACGACTCCAAAATTTGTCACTACAGCTTTGGCTGTAGCGGCGACAACCAGTCGTCACAGTAGGGTTACCCTTATAGCGGCGACAAATTGATGTCGCCGCTATACATCGCACCTACAGCGGTGACAAGGTCCACGTATAGCGGCGACAAGAGAGTCGTCGCTCTAAAGCATGGCAGGAAGATTTCTCGTCTTTATTTCTTGTATTTACTAACGAAAAGTTGTTGCTCTAGGATTCGTGGTTGTCCCGATAGTTGTCAATAGCTATATAATATATATTAAAAATGCAAATAATGAATTGAACATTCACTTAGTCTAGCTGGGAGGGTGGCATGCTTGTGGAGGGAAGGTCACGGGATCGAACCTTCATGCGTGCAAAACAATTATTAAGAGAAATGAAGTTGGGCTAAGGTGGCGGGTCGGGTCCTGTCCAGATGGAGGCGAGTCAGGTAAAATTTTTAAAAAAAATTAATGATAAAATGGTTAAAATTTATAGGGGCGACATCTAGTTGTCACTATACGCGTCGTCGCAATAGCCGAAAATGTCGTCGCTATAAGGCTATTGGTACGGGGTTTTAGTAACGATCCGGTCGTCGGAAAAAGTCCTGGCTATTGACCTATAGCCGCGATATCTAGGCCTATAACGGCGACTTTGTCGCGGCTATATGCCAAGTTTCTTGTAGGATCATATACATTAGCAAGATTAGACAAAGGAAAAAACTTCAATGGATAAATCTTGTTAGATTAAAACAAGAATGCTGATTTCACCCTACAACCCATGCTGTGCATGTGGTTGCCAACCAGCTGAAGATGACCATTCAATACATGAACATAGATGTCCAGATAATGAACGTTCAATTCCTATCATTTTAATAGTTAGGGCATAGGTGTAAAGGATGCCGGTCCGACCTGCTTTTGGAAAGATCCGGAGTATTCTAGCTGTTGTACATAGAGAGTAATTATATATCTACTTTAAGTAAAGTTAACTCGAGTTGTATCAAGTGGATCACATACTAGAACACTCGAGAGTCTAATCGCTATACTCTAGACTTGTTGAGGTGGATCATATATATTGGTCGAGCGTATTAAGAGCCTACCAGTTTCAGCATCAAAGCTTAATTATATATATAGCTTATTAAGTGCCTTGAGAAAAAAAAAAACTTAATAAAAAAATAAAAAGATAAAAACTTGTCCTTTACCGGTCAACTTTATAGCAGTGGCAATTGGTAACAATGTAGTCAAAATTAGTGTGTTACACGGGATTGAACGCTTTATTTTATATATCATCTTAACTACTTTAATTGTATTAGAAGACAGTTTAAATTTGGGAGTTTGTGAAAGTAGAAACCAATGACTTAATTTTTAATTTCAAGTGAGACACTCCTTTCAAGCTATATATGTTTGGTCCACTTTCGACAGTTCATCAGTATGTTTCAATTTTCTTTTTTCATCCATCTAAAAATTTAGGCTAATTTCCTTTTGAAAATATAATTAGAATATTAGTTTTCTTTCTACTATGGTTTTATTAGATAGCGTGTGGTGTCTATGTACGGTGTTTGAGCGTTGTGCTTGTGTCAAAAAAAAATAGGGAGTATTATTTAAAGTGGAATATTTAATAAATGAAAAAGTATATTTGAGAAATGATATTAAATTTTACTTTTCCAAAATCTTTAGTTGCATCTTTTTTTAATATTTGTGAAATTTGGAATTAGATGATTTTGTGGGGTGAAGGTAGTAGTATTTCTTTTGTCCTTTTTTTTTGGGGGCTCCAAAAGCAAGAATTTGTTGAGAAAAGATATTTCATATTAAAAGAAAAAACAAAGAAAATACTGACAATCAAACATATAGATTAAACCTCGTTAGACAGAAAGGGCCAGCAATGCTAACCAAGTCCAGTTCTCACATATAGAAATAAATTTAGGAAACATGGACTTTAAGTAGAGCAAGAACTTTGATGCTAAGGGAAGGAGAAGAGATTCTTGATTTTGGATTGGAAAGAAGAAGATAGTGTTATATAAAATTTGAATTTGACGAATTTCATCATGAAATATGTAAATATTATTCCTATAAAATGTTCGGTATTTGCTTAGCACGAACGTGAAGGAAACAAGATTTTAGTGATAAGTGACTCAAAAATTTCCATAAAATATATGAATTATTGGCGTTTAGTTAAATGTCTCAAACTCACCCGAAAAATGCAATTTTTTCTTCTGAAATACTAGATCTAGGATACGTTGTTTAAATATTTTTATGGGTAGGTTTTCGAGAAAAAGTCATTTTATACATTAAATGTTTCTCTCTACAGTACAACCTAAATTTTAAACATATTCAAAAAATAATTTAACAATTCAGTTCCGTGACCTATGACAACGTTAATTATTTAACAATTTTTTTTTTCCTTTTGAAATACGAACGGACTGTATGGAAAGGGAATCAAACTCTGATCTAGGATGTCGGAAACTAAGGTAGATGTCATCAAACCACATGAGTATTGGTTTATCTGTTTAACAATTGAAACCGAATGTAAAAAAAATATTGAAATTTACATCTTGACAATTTCATTTATGCAATTGGTTAATGATCAGGAAATATGCTCTAAATCTGTACATTCATTGTTATATAAATGAAGAATAATAAAGAAATATGGGTAACCTGTTTGATGCAGCACTTTCATCCAATGGAATGGTGACAATAAGCCTAGGATTTGTTGAAGAACTGTTTCATTAAACCAAACCATGTGGAACGCCTCGATCAGAGATAATTTTTTTAAGATTATAGATCAATTTTCCCCTCGTTTTCTATGTGTTCCAATATGGTATCGGAGCATGCTTATAGCTTTATGTGCTGCATGAACCCAATTTTGTATGTTTGATAACGAATCCGTTCCAGTTTTGGGGACGCCACTTGTGTTATAAAAATATATAAATAAAATCAAATATATTATATCAAAGCCAAAGGTACATTCCCCTATTGAATTGGAGAAAATCAGAAGAATTTTCTGCACTAGTGCAGTTTGAACTTGGAATAGAGATGGGGATTCAGAGTGTATATCCATATTTGGGAATGGTGATTGTGCAGTTTGGACAGGTGGGCTTAATGGTAGCAAGCAAAGTGGCATTGTCTAGTGGGATGACGACTTTCACTTTTGTTTTCTACTCAAATGCATTGGCTTCCCTTGTCCTACTTCCAATCTGCTTTTTTGTATACAGGTAAATACATTACTTAAACTGCATACTATGTGTTTGCATAAATGTCTTCTTACTTGTTTGTTTTTCCATTCTTGATGCAGATCTGCTCATCCCCCGCTTTTCCACACTTTCCTATCCGGGTTTTTCTTGCTCGGACTAATTGGGTAGAAAAATTTTAATCATGCATACTGATAATATTATGTGTTGAAGTTGGCATTTGACTTCATACTGATGGGGATTTCTGCAGATTTTTGGTGCAGATGTTTGGATATACCGGCCTTGTGTATGCCACGGCATCGCTTTCAACAACAATGATGAATCTTATACCCGGTTTCACCTTCATACTTGCCATCGTTTTCAGGTAGCAATCTCCTGTTAACTTTATTCACTTTGGCCAATAAATTAATAACTAGAAACATAGAGTGATATATATGATTCAAAGTGAAGAGCTTTAGATTGCTGTTGGTTTCAAGAAAGAAGAAACTCTAATTAGAATTTGATTAAAAGAATTGCTGTTGGTGGTCTTGAAATGCCAAGGTCGGGCCTGTGGGTTTTTGCCATTACTAGTCAGTTGTTGGCACGACATCTAATCAGGATCAGGCAAATGAATACGTTTGATACCAGTAAGCTTGTCCTTAACTAGTTCTTTATTGAATTCTCTTGGATGGAAAAATTTGACCTCAAAAGTTCAAGCACCCTGGCTAAGTGCATTGGGACGTTTATGTCAATATTTGGTGCCTTTATTATAACTCTCTATAAAGGTCCTGCCATTTTGGGAGCTTCCTTGGACTCTACCGCCCCAATTCATACTCTTACACAGTCATCAGTCTGGCTAATTTGGGGATTGCTTCTTGCAATTGATGCTGTCCTGGCTTCAGTTTTCATTATTGCACAGGTAAATCTAGAGCTAAAGTCCATATTTTCCAATGTAACAGGAAAACAGAAGTGAGTTTGTAATATACCCTTTTAATTTGTTTCCAGGCGTTTGTTGTTAAGAAATATCCTGCAGAGCTCCTCCTAACGTTGTTATATAGCTGCTTCATTGCCATTCTTTCTGCAGCAGTATCTTTGACAGTAGAAAGAGACACTAAAGCTTGGAGCTTGAAACCTATGACGAGGTTGATCCCTGTAATATACTCGGTAAGGAGAAAATTACCCCAAATGAGAACAACACTAATTAAGTCTGTTGTTATTTTGTTAACGGTTGAAGGAATGATATAGCTATGTAAAAGCGCGTTTGTATTTCAAATAGCCTGATCTAAAGTGGGAAAGTGCTGTTTGCCCAATCGAGATAATAAACAAAAGATTCCTAACACTTGAGTATTGTTTCCTAGACATGTTTTTGATGATGTAAAAATCGATACAGGGTTTCTTTTGCAATGGTTTTCTAATCTCCATCATCATGTGGTGCATGCGAAAAAGGGGACCTCTGTTTGTCTCTTTATTTCATCCCTTGGCTATCATTATTGCAACTTCCATGGGTATCATCATCTTGGGTGTAGCATTTTATCTCGGAAGGTATTGCCAGCAATCAAGTGACACATTTTGCCAATTTACATTTTAATTTTGTACTAAGAGTAATGCTCTGTCTATTTTGCAGTTTGGTGGGATCCATAGTCGTCTCTGTTGGGTTTTACGCTGTGATGTGGGGAAAAGCTAAAGAAGGGAAGATGACTGATGATGAGAAAGATAAAAGCTCAAGGACACCTCTGCTGAGCAACAATTCCGAGGATGGAGTGATTATAGCCTAGCCTAAAGTTTCAAATGACTAGTTGAGAGTTTCTGCTGTATTTAACATTTGCAGCCAAATGTTAGTTTGGTTAGATTGAAAAGATCTGCTTTTGACAATCCATGCTCAACTTGGCCTATCAGCGTATATTAAATTAATGAGGATTTCAGCCGCCCCTTTTTTGTGCATGTCTTTTCTATCAGTGTCAAGTGACTCAAGTTCTTCTATAAATAAAATAAAATACGTGAATTATTGGCGTTTAGTTAAATGTCTTAACCTCTCCCGAAATATGATATCGAAATGCAGTTTTTTCTTCTATAGTACTAGATCTAGAATACTATTTTTATGGGTAGCTTTTCAAGGAAAAGACATTTTATACATTAATGTTTCTCTCAACCGTAACAACATAAATCTTAAACGTATATTAAAAAATAATTAACAACCCTGATACAGATACAGAAATCAATGTTAATAAATTCTCATAAAAAGTCCATTTTGATTTTAAAAGGAAAGAAAATAACCTTTTTATCACTCACATTAAATTAAAAAATAACGTAAGTAACGTAATTTTTTTAAAATAAAGACAACTAAGAAAAAAAAATAGACAACTAAGAAAAAAAAGTTCTTACCCCTAAGGGCCGGCGGCATCTAACTCATAATTGCATTCTAACAAATGACGAATGATATATCGCAAGGAGGAAGAACATTACACACTGAAGAAAAGGCCTCGTCGCCATTATGGGAGTCACCAAGGGCGATGCATGCCTGCTAAATTATGCATACCAAACCAATCAAACTCTCCGTTGTGGTAACTTTCTTGTTTATCAGTCCAATCAAACTTTCGACTAAAAGAATTACTCAAATTTTTGGAGTGAAAGAATTGGGATGATCATAGATGCCAAGGAATGGAAAGGAGAAACTAGGTCTCTTGCTATCGAGGAGCTTTGCCAAAATGGAGTTGTGAGTTGAGCGCGCAGGAGAAATAAAAATATTTACTATTTTTTCTTTTACTAAAAAAATTATTTTGTTGTTTTTATTTTTTGATTTGATATGTGCTGTGTGAAGGTTATTTCTTTTATTTTAATGGTCAAAATGGACGAATTTTGTGCATATGTACTTTTGTAAAAAATTTTGAAAAATTAGAGACTCCATAGATTAATAAGGTCATGGACGAAATTACTATTTTTGCAAAGATTAGGGACCTTTAATGAAATTTACCCATTTATATAGCAAATCAGGAAAGAAACAGTAACTAATAAAGAAATCTGGATAACATTTGCTGCAGCACTGTCATTCAATGATTTGGTCATGTCGTTATTAGAGTCTTAGACGAATTCTAAAAAATAGACTCCTATAATGAGTATCAATAGGGGATTGGAATGAGGCGGAGCCCCCTTCTCGGGCTGCCCCCGAAAATTTTTTTTTTAGACTATATTCCTTAATTTTTTTAACAATATTTGGCATGTAATATATGTCATTAGAAACATAATATACACAACATACCAAAAATTACCAAAATATATACAACATACCAAAAATTACATAAAAATCAAACGTTTTGCAGTTTTAAAGGCAAAAATACTGATCAAGTATGTAATCGAATCAACTCAATTAAGCACCTTACATATGAATTACAATGATAATGGAAATGAGAAACAATGAAACATCAATGTAAAAAACATCAAATTTGTAAAAACATCATATAATGGGTGATCATCATCAATCTGTAAAATGGAAATTACAATTAATATCTTCAATCTGTTTTATTCAAAAAAAAAAAAATTCAATCTGTAAAATGGAAATTACAATTAATATCTTCTTGATTTCACCAGCTAACCTCACCTCTGTTGACGACTGGCGGAGCGGCAAGAAGGTATACGGCAGCAGCAGAAGCACTGAAGCAGAAGGCAGGGCAGAGAGGCGAGGCGAGGCAAGCAGTCTCCCGTTTGGACTCTGGAGCTATGGAGCAGCAGAAAATAAGGCGGCAGTACAGGTGCTGGACGCCTGGACGGCTCACGGCATAAGGCGTAAGGCAGCACCATGGAGGGGCAGCGCAGCAACGGACGGCGGACTGAGAGTCGCGGTCTTCCTCATGCCACACAGCAAATCGCCGACCGGAGATGATGGATTGAGAGGCAAAGGGATTGATTAGTAGATTAAGGTTCTTCAATTTTCAATTAGGGATTTGAGAATTGGGGATATTTTGGAATTTGGGGTTTTGGATAATTGGAAGGGGGAAAGGTCGAACCAGATGCAACAAATGCTGCGTTTTGTTTCTTTCAATTTTTTCTAGCTTTTTTTTTTTAATCTGAATTTTGAAAAAAAAAATTGTGCCTAATGGGCCCTTCAAATTTTCCGAATTGGGCCCCAAGTTTCAAAAGTCAGGCCCTGAAAACATATATTTTTTAGAAAAAAAAAAAAAGAAGACCGGGCCAAGGCCAATAAGCCTTGGATTTGTCCAAGAACTAATCTTCCCTCGTTTTCTGTGTGTTTCAATATGGTGTTCGCGCATCTCCGCCGCTTTTCTACCCCATACTTGCAAGGGCGGAGCCTTTATTGGACGAGTGCGGTTCATAGACCGCACTAAACTTCTGTCGACCCAAGGGTGGATACTGCACGGAAATTAGGCTGGAAAGATTCGTCATGTCCATTGATGAAGAGTTGCAGGTCAGTGTGTTGGTGAAGGTAGAAGAAGCAGCCGAAAACGACAGGGAAGATGGAGTTAGATATAAATGGGAAATTACAAATTTGCCCTTAAAAAAAAGAGATCACATGCTTTGTTTTGACTTTTGAGTGTTGACCGACCTTCTTTCTTTCTAATTAATAATAGAGTATTATATTTTTTATTATATGGAAAAGTGATGATACACGCATATTGGGTAAACGATTTTGCATTGATAATATATCATATTTTTATTACAATTTATGATCTAATTCTAATTTTAACATTTTTACAATTTAGTAAATCATCTAACTCTAAGCTAATTATATGTAAGTATTGTTTCGCTCCGTCAGCCAACAAATTTTTTCTTAAAATAAGAAAGAAAATGAGTGAAGTTGACTAGTAAAAATGTATGTATTGTAGGTCTTATAAAATATGTGAACATGATATTTGTTTGATAAACTTTAAATTTGAAATAGAATGAGAAAAAATTAGTAGGGTAACATGGGCATTAGTGCTCTCTAATTTTGTAACTCTTAATCTAGACATGTGATTGCATCAGTTGGTGTGATATACGAGTTTAGTGAAAATATTTGAGGTTGATAATTCTCGATATATATCTATATATATTGTAGGTGTGGATGTGTCAAAATTACAAGTATTTAAAAATATGACGACATGAATTTTCGTTTTATAAAACTCGATATCAGTTGACTTAGCAACTAATAGAAATTTAATGCAAAACGATTTACTTTCCGATGGAGTAAATTTTACTACAACTCTTATTGCATGTAGTCGTGCAGGTTTAGTTGAAGAGGGTTTGATGAGGAGACATCAAAGTAGAGTTAAAGAGAGGTAAAAAATTTCCGACCGTACTGGACCAAATTCCTGGCTCCGCCCCCTGCATACTTGTATTCTACTCAGGCTATGGTACTATTCCATTGCCAGATATTTTGGGCTCAAGAAAGATTAATATTTATGTGCTGCATGAACCAAATTTGCTATGTTTCGTAATTGGATTGTTCCATTTTGGGGACACCACTTGTATTATAAAAATATATAAATAAATAAATGTTTTATATCGATTATCAAAACCAAAGGTACATTCCCCCCATTGAATTGAAGAAGAATTTTATGCACTAGTGCAGTTTGAACTTGGAACAGAGATGGGGATTCAGAGTGTATATCCATATTTGGGAATGGTGATTGTGCAGTTTGCACAGGTGGGCTTAGTAGATCGGAAGAGCGTAGCCATGTCTAGTGGGATGCCTACTTTCACTTTAGCTTTCTACTCAAATGCATTGGCTTTCTTTGTCCTACTTCCAATCTGCTTTCTCTGTACAGGTATATACATTACTTAAAACTGCATATTATGTGTTTGCACAAATGTCTGGAGTTTGAATTCATACTTGTTTGTTTCTCCTTTCTTGTGCAGATTTGCTCGTCCTCCGCTTTTCTACACTTTCCTATCCGGGTTTTTCTTTCTTGGACTAATTGGGTAGAAAATTCTTAATCATGTATGCTGATAATATCGAGTGTTAAGGTTGGTATTTGACTTCATCCTGATGATGATTTCTGCAGATTTTTGGTGCAGATGTTTGGATATACCGGACTTATGTATGCCACTGCGTCACTTTCAACTGCAATGATGAACCTCATACAGGGTTTCATCTTCGTACTTGCGATCATTTTCAGGTAGCAATCTCCTGTTAACTTCATTCACTACACGACGCTCTTCCGATCTCAGGAACATAGAGTGACATATATGATTCAAAGTCAAGAGTTGGTTTCGAGAAAGAAGAAAGTTCATAGAATTTGACTCAAAGAATTGTAGAAACTTCAATTAGAATTCGATTCAAAGAATTTTAGAGCTCTGTAATTGGGAAATTGTAGATGACTTTTATCCAGTTGGCCTTGAAGTACCTCTCCAACAGGATGCCCTGCGTAGGTATCAAACCAGACACAGTAATTTCTGAACTCCCCTGGTAACCAATCTTAGTTTTGAATGATAGTTCACTAGTTATTTGCAGTAATGGCACCTGCTACTTGGTCCAAGCCTGGCCCAACTGGGTGGTCTTGAAATGCCAACGTCGGGCTTAGGACTGCTGCTTTGCCGTTACTAATAAGTTGTTGGCAAGAGATATGATCATGCTTAGCAAATTATTATGTTCCACAAAACATTTAATACCAGTAAGCTTGTTCTTAACTAGTTCTTTATTGGATGCTCCAGGATGGAAAAATTTAACCTCAAAAGTTCAAGCACCCTGGCTAAGTCTATCGGGATGATTGTGTCAATATTTGGTGCCTTTATTATAACTCTCTATAAAGGTCCGGTCATTTTGGGAATTTCCTTGCACTCTGCTGCCCCGGTTCCTACTCTTGCACAGTCATCAGCCTGGATCACTGGGGGATTGCTTCTTGCAATTGATGCTGTCTTAGCTTCAGTTTTCATTATTGCACAGGTAAATCTACAGTTGAAGTCCATATTTTTCCAATGTAACAGGAAAACAGAAGTGAGTTTGTAATACCTTTTTGTTTCCAGGCGTTTGTTATCACGAAATATCATGCTGAGCTCCTCCTAATGTTGTTCTATAGTTGCTTCATTGCCATTCTTTCTGCAGCAGCATCTCTGATGGTAGAAAGAGACACTAGAGCTTGGAGCTTGAAACCTAGGACGAGGTTGATCCCAATAATATACTCAGTAAGCAGAAAATATCGTACCCCATATTGGCTTTGCCAAAATGATACCTAATCCCTAGTCGCTAATTAGCCAGCCTTCATTTTGTTATTGTTTGAAGGAATGATATGGCTATGTACAAGTTTTGTATTTCAGCCATACATTCCCCCCCCCCCCCCAAAAAAAAAAAGGAAGTGTTGTATTTCAAATATCTTGATTGAAAATGGGAAAGTGCTGTTTGCCCGTGATAATAAACAAAATATTCCAAACACTTGATCCATTCTTTCCTAAACATATTTTTGATGTAAAAATCGATACAGGGTTTGTTTGGCAATGGTTTCCAAGTTTCCATCCTCATGTGGTGAGTGCGAAGAAGGGGGGCCTCTGTTTGTCTCTTTGTTTCATCCCTTGGCTATCATTCTTGCGACTTCCATGGGTATCATCTTCTTGGGTGAAGCATTTTATCTCGGAAGGTATTTCCAGGAACCAAGTGAACACATAATGCCATCTCTATAATTCTTTTTGTTTCAAAGCATGTTACACAAGTTACTTATTTTGATAGTAAGTCCTTTATGTGCTTCAAGAGTAAGGGAATTAATACTTGTATTTGTCAAACATGATGTTCTGTAATTATATTTTTTAACTAAGAATAATGTTGAGTTATGCTCTATCTATTTCGCAGTTTGGTGGGATACATAGTCGCCTCTCTTGGCTTTTACGCTATGATATGGGGAAAAGCTGAAGAAGGGAAAGAGAAAAGCTCAGAACCAAATGATAAAAGGACGCCTTTGCTGCGCAACAATGTCGAGGATGGAGTGACTATAGCTTACCCTAAATTTGCAAACACAGAAGCTGATATTTCAGGTTGTTTTTTTTTTTTTCTTCTTACAAGGGGGACGAGTTGAGAGTTTCTGCTGTATTTAAATTTAAAAAGTACTTGCGGCCAAATTTTAGTTTGGTTATAGCAATTTAAAAGATCTGTTTCGTGACAATTCTTGTTCTTTTATATCATATCAGCGTATGCCTAAGGGCTAAGTGAGTCTCTCATTCAATCTATTTTCACAACAGAGGACTCCAGAGTTTGCTTCTAAAATTGAATATGGCTCCTGTTACTTTTCAAATAGTTAACTCTTAAGTTATTTAAAAAGATATCCACGGTAACATGGGATCGTTTGTTCCATTCCTATTCAAAATTGAAGCCTAGCTCGATACGAGTCATTCTGTTTTCATTGGTTTAGCTGCAAAATGCAGAAATTTGCAACAAAAAGCTATCCTTATAGTCCCGCTATGGCATGAAAACACTCCTTATGCTGTGAATCAGATTGGCATGACTATGCTCTTTAGGGTGTGTTTGATTTTGTATGATTGTTTGGTCGTTAGTTTTTCAGTTTTTGTCTGTTTTCTGATCACGAAAATGAACCTAGACACTTTTGAGATTTCTCAAAGGCAAAGAGGAATATTTAATCAAAAATCCGCAGCCCACCTTTTCTTTGTCAGCAACTGTAGCAAGAAACTGACAGAGACCCGGAGGGGGGGGATACCAAGCCCGTTAACCCTGTTACTGGTGGGTGGATCCACCATCCACTTCAGATTCTTCTACCAAACCCAGAGAGGAACTCACATCAGCACAATTTTTTGACTATCCATTTCAGGTGAGTGAGTGAGAGAGAGAGAGAGAGAGAGAGAGAGAGATGGGGGTGCTGGAGAGTGCAGCAGCGCCATACGTAGGCATGGTGATGGCAGCAACAGCTCAAGTTGGGCTAATTATAATCAGCAAAAAAGCAATGGCGAATGGGATGACTAACTTCACCTTTGTTGCCTATTCCAATGCTCTTGCTGCCCTTCTCCTTCTCCCTTTGTCTCTTCTCCTCCACCGGTAACCCTCTTCTTCAATTTTTCTTCACTCAGAACGCGGCCCGATTGAACTTATGCCCAGAAATATTTTGCTTCTTTTTGTTTTCCCCCATTAATTAATCTGGTTGATGGAAACATATATATGCAGGTCAAATCGGCCCCCAATCAATTTCTTACTCCTTCTGGGATTTTTCGCTCTAGGCGTTCTTGGGTATGTTTCTTGACCCTTTGACACCCCCTCAAAAGAACCCCTTCCCTTTAGATGCTCTGCTTTTCGTGGAACTGAGGCAGAGGTTTCCACTTTCCACTAATATTTCTCCAAAGAATTTTGCTTTAGGGTTTGAGAGTTGAGTGGCAGGGAAATACTTAATTTTGATTTTCTTTTTCAAATGCTTATTTATAGGTGCTTGGCACAGCTGACTGGGTATACTGGAATCAATTACACAAATGCAGCATTTACATCTGCAATGCTTAATCTCATTCCCGGGTTTACTTTTATACTCGCCCTCATTTTCAGGTTCTTTTCTCCTCAGACTGTCTTCTGTTTGATCATGCTTGTATTGATTGATTGATTCAGTTTTTGAGGTTAAATTAGCGTTTTTCTTTCTGTTGTGAGCAGAAACTTGATGATGACTCTATTTCTCAAGTTTTATTTTGTAATAGAGAAACAAAATTATAAATCAAATTAATGATCTAATCGATTAAACTGCAAATGGGTGGTTCTCAGGATGGAAAGGCTAGCTTGTACAAGTTCAAGTTTTCAGGCAAAAGCTATAGGAACTGTAGTTTCAATTGTTGGAGCCTTCATTGTAACTCTATACAAAGGACCCCAATTTCTGACTACTCATTCATCTTCGAGGTTGCTTGATAATAATTATATTCAAACGCCGCAATCAAGCTGGATTATTGGAGGATTATTCCTTGCACTAGACTGTGCAGCGTCTTCGGGCTATATAATTGTACAGGTAAAACAATATGTAAAATTGTAACAGACAACAAAGCAATGATAAGGAATAAACCAAGCAAGCCAGCAAAAAGAATGAAGAAGAAAGTTTCTGCTGCATATTTTTCTGCTGCATATTTGGCATCAGTTCCAAATCGTTTTGATGTATTTTAAACCATTGTCTTGTGACTATTTCCTCTACAGGCTCTAATTCTTAAGAAATTCCCAGCAGAATTGATTATAGTCTTCTTTTACTGCTTCTTTGCTGCCATTCTATCCACAGTGGTCTCTCTGATTGTTGATAGAGATCTTAGTGCTTGGAAATTGCAACCCAATATCAGATTGATTTCTGTTCTGTACTCGGTAGGTAAATACGACTCTCCGTTCTTATATTCAGAACCATAACAGACACTGCATATGTTGCAATTCCGCATAAACTCTAACTGTGATCGGACAGTTACCTGAATTTTTTCTATGCTCCAATGTTTCACCCTTCAGGGGCCTTCTAGTTTGGAAAAATCAGTCTTTCTTTATCTGAAAGATGGTACTTACATGTTACATTGTCTGATGTTAATGGAACTATTCTATCTTGCTGCTTCTCTTTTCCCCTTCTAATATTTCACTTGGATTACTTTTCTCAGGGAGTTTTTGGCTCTGCGTTCCAAGTCAGTGTAACTGCGTGGTGTTTGCATCGACGGGGCCCTCTTTTTGTGGCGGTGTTCCACCCGTTAAGCATTGTGATTTCAGCTGCATTGGGCATTATCTTCTTGGGAGACACTATGTATCTTGGAAGGTAATGGCTAAGGGGCATGGTTTGTTGGAAGAGGATATAAATAAGAGTATCTTCTCTTTATTAACTCAAGTTTATAGTTGAGATGGTTCATCGTTCAACCAAAGCAATAGTGGTGGAGAGTCATGTGAGGCTGAGTCTTACATGAAATACGTGGATAAAAATGGTTTGACCAATTTAAGAGTTGATCAAATTTTACCACTTGAGGTAAATGCTTTTATCTTCAGATATGCAACCAAATATAACTAATTCATCGTTAAAAACTTTTGCAGTCTGCTGGGTTCTATTATAATTGTAGTCGGCTTCTACTCGGTGATGTGGGGGAAGTCGAAAGAAGTGAAGATGGATGAAGACAATGTAACAGGAAGCTGCGAATCAACAAGTCATGTAAAGGTCCCCTTGTTACCGGCCAAGGATGAGGAAAATGATGCTTAATAATGTATAAAATCAAAGGTCGAGCCTTGTTCGCTTGCTATGAAATATGAGTATGTGCTTTTTCTCCGACAAGAAAGTTTCAGCCTCTAATATCAGAAGGAAAGCATTTCTAAAGCTATTTCTATCTCCTCTCATTACAGAAAAAAATGACATCAAGATGAATATGCAATGTGTTCAGTTGAGCATATCAGAGGATTCTGCAGTAGAATTCTAGTTAATAAAATGTTGAGAATGGAAGGGACCCCTCTATTAATCTCAGACATCATATCTTTTACCATATCTGTGTGTGTGTATCAGCAGAGCTGCAGAAATGTAATACCTTGAGCAAATGTCATATAATGGTACTATGTACTTGATAGAAGAGAGGTATTGAATTGAACAAGTGTCTTGAACTGGTGATTAATGTGATTTTTTTGTGAAACGGAAATGATTCTAAGAAACTGGAGATAGGGATAACTTTGTGCTGTCCAATTAATCAAGTAGTTCATCTACCACTCCAATGCAAGGTTGGAGTGGAAGGATTAGAAAAAGATGACTAGTCCATGTCGGTAACAAGAACTGAAAGTCAGTTTACGACTCCATCGAGTGTTGTATAGACCTGAACAAATGATCAAATGAACATAATATGGTATTGCAGGTGCTGGAAATATATGCATGGAAGTTGCGTATTGCAACTTTGAGTTCTGTGCATTACAAGTTACAAGTAATTGTCAGTATTAGTGACAGGAAGAATCGGAGGAAGGTTATAGATGAATGAGACCTGTTCCTACAATGGAGTCAGTAACCTTTTTGAAGCTAATCTTTCTTTGTTCAAAAAGTTAGTCGTCTGTCATAGATTAATGCTCAAAATAAATTGCAAGTAATTCTTAGGAAATTCCAGAGAACATACCTTCAGGATTATATGAAAAACGCCAAATTCAACCTGTGCAGACAAAACAGTGCAAAGTAATAGCATTTCAACAAACTTTCCCCACCTAAGAAGCTTTTTGATATACCTGTAGTTCCTCTTCCTTTTTCCGATACTTATTTAATTTTTTCCAAATTTTGACAGAGACAAGGACTTTGTAGATATGTAGCATCAAATAGTTAAAGATAATTCTTCAAATCTTAACGGATGAACAACATGATACGAGATCAAAGATCAGGAGACGACGACATGATGTAATGGAGAACCACTCAACTATCCATTTAATTTTTAGAAACTAAATGCATCAATGGAGCGAGTTTATCGTATATCTGTATGCTACTGGCAACAAGATTCGACCACATGATTAAAAACAATATAGTGGAAGCGGAAGCAAAATTTGACCTTCAAGCCCACACTTGATCACACGGCCAGTGAATTTAGTTAGATTAGCACAACACCGAATAAATAAGTAACAGAAGAAAAAGAATGAAATACATGAAATCAATTAGAAAAGACATTGATTATTTATTTAACTTCCACAAAAAATTTCCTAGTGTGAATCTCAAGGATGCACAAGATCTGTACATATATTATATTTCAGGGATCATGTACATTGTACAAAGGATATAGTGGAAGGCATAAATAATAGCAAAGTTCGTACACGAAGAGGATATGCGCTCCTTTACCTCGACAGTATTTACATATCCATATATTTGCTCACGAATTAGGTACTTCATCATTCCGATCTGTCTCGGACACATAACTTGGTATAGGAAGTTCTTTACGCATCAAGTGCCTGCGCCTCTGGAACGTTAATAGGGTCAACAGGCTATCTGTCTTAACAATGCTATAACCTGCTTTTGCATACATGTTGAATGGCGCTTCATCAATCACTCTACAATGCAAGTAAACGTCTCTTGAGGAACTCATTTGTGAAATAAGCTCCTCGCCTGCTTTCAACAGATGCCAGCCAATGCCCCTCCTGAAAGACATGATCAGTTGAAGAACTCAGATAGCTGGAAATACAAGGGAATCATCTCTCATTTATTATTTTCTTCTCTAAAACATGAGAAACAATCTGTCCAAAATAATGAGATCTGGGGTTCTGCTGAATAAAAATCCCGGAAGTCTTTGTATTGAAAGCCAAAGGATTGGATTAGTCAAGATCAGAGCTCTAGATTGATATCTCCTGGAATGACAAACTTGAAATCATGACATAAGCTAGGTCAAACATCTTCACCTGCTACATCAGCTAATTATGTGAAGTGCACCTCGAAGACTCCAAGGACCAATACAAAGCAGCAACAAACGAGGCATTTTTCCTAATAAATGGGGTCTTCCTGGTTAAGATCCAAAATCAAGTGGATGTTTAGCAACCACACCCGAGTTCATAAATGAACAGCTACAATTGCCATTGGTCGCGAACTACTTGCAATCTATTCTTTTTTCCTTTCTATTCACCTTCGTTACTTTGCAATATATTCGGATCTAGATTGAACTCAAGTGAAGTATTACGATTTTCTACTTAGGTTCCAATCAACAGGAGTGTTCAAAACTTGCAAGATGAAGAAACAGCACAAGATTGATAATTTGGAACTATAATCAGTGTTAAAGAGAACTACTTTGAGCTAATACATACCTCCGAAGTGGCCTCCTTACTGCCATATTACATATATATGGAGAATTCCTGGGAGGGGTAGGTGTGGGAGGATTAGTATTAGCACCCCTTTTATCAAAACACACCTCCACAGTTCCTGCCAATTCGAAATCTTCCTCTCCGTTTTCCCTATAGATTCCCAGAAGCGTTGCACTATGAGGCATCATTGCCCTCCTCTCAATCAAGTAATTTTTCACGAGAAACTCCAGCAACTTGACATATCCGTTTGCCATCATCATCGATTCCGCGAAGGACTCCGCTAAAAGAGTCACTG
>CAVNYN010206580.1:0-14935 GCA_963692815.1 Nyctanthes arbor-tristis | reverse complement strand
ATCTCATTGTCATCCTTAATTTTGGTAAAATGTCATTTATTAGTTGATTATTCTGTGGACACATCAGCAGTATAGTTCAGCTAACAGTGAAATTTAGGCGGCATTGATCTTTCATTAGTTCATTCATGATTGCAAGAGTATTCTTAAACTTTTCAATATATTCTAACAAAAGTACAAAATATTAACTCCCCAAGACAAAACACTCATGACACGCGTGACACTATTTTCCAAAAGACCAGTCAGATTTGTTCAAAAGTATGTACCGTAACGTCCGTTTCATCTTCTCCAACCCAATCTTTCTAAGGATAGATTATGATCTATTTTTTAACTTGATTGCTCACGTGACACAGATCTAATAAAATCATTCCCACAAAAATCTAACAAAACTATCCCCAAATTTTGTGATGCTGATTTTGTTAGATTTGTTCTACGTGAATGATCAGACTCTATTTTTAAAACTTAATCTATCTCCAAAATTTCTCTTTAAACTGTGTTTTTATCTTTTACTCTATTATATTATAATAATGATTTTAATCTTCAACTAGTTAAATGTATAGGTGATGGACCACGAAACACATGGAAGCGTATGAAATTTATATATTTTAGGTTAAAACAGGGCCGTCAAGTTTTTGTCTTGACATGAATTAAATTCAATGACATTTGAAATGACTATTGGAGAATTGGGCACCAATCAGGTAGTTATTATTAATCAATTCATCACGTGATATCCTATGATGATAATAATAAAAATAACATGGGTACGTAATAATAAACTATTGTCGATATTGATAAATTGTTATTTTAAGACGAGAGTAATATACATGATATATTGAAGTAAAGACGCAGTTTCAAGATTTGTACTTTGAGATATTTTTAAAAGACGTTGAAGTTATAGTAGACTATAGATATATAGTAGATAATTGAATTGGACAATTTAAATTCACTCATATCTTAGACTTTTTCCGTTCCGGACTTGTGGAGGATCGATGTCATCTATAAATGTAGTAGAGTGTTTAATTAGAATTACAATATTCTAAAAAGCGTAATACTTAGAAAAGCGTCGAAGTCAAATTTTGAGTCTATGCGTGTTTAAGCCCTTGAATACGTGATAAAGTGCAGTGAATGCGTAATAAAGTGTAAATCGTGGTGAAGTGTCGAGTCTAAATTTTGAGTATTAGGCAAGACTTCTGCAAACTTTTTAGAACTAGAAAGGCATAATGAGTCAGTTGGCTCAGCTTGTAAAAAGCCCAAGCCGAGTTTGGTCGTGACTCTATATTAGATGGGCCAAAGCTTAGACTGACCCTCAAAATTGAGGCAAGGCTCTAGTCAAGCTGGACCGCCAAACTCATTAGGTCCGTGCGGGCTGACTCGTATTTATGAGCTCAACAAGGCTCGTAAAGGAAAATGACTTCTTATATTATATATATTTTTTGTATTTTATTAGTAAAGTGAAAAGTAAAGTTAACGACTCGAACTAAACTCGGCTTTGCTTGGAAAAAGGTAGAGCTTAACATTTTTTTTTTCGGCCAGCCAGTCGAGCCGGGCTCAGTTGGGGCCTTTTTTTTGGCTCGAGACAAAAAATGTTCAAGTCGAGGCTGAGCTGAGATTTTAATCTCTTGAGCCGACTCGACTCGTTTACATCCCTATTTAAAACACATATTAGAAGACACATAAGCATCCACACGCGTGATATTAACGTTTATACAATTAATTCTGATTTAACTCGTCGTATAGAGTAAACAATAAAGAGATGAAAATCAGTATGTGACGACAAAAGGGTCGTGTCAAATGTGTAAACTTTTGTCTAAGACAAAAAGAGGTGATGTGCATAACAAACTTTGTCTAATATTATGAATGCTTACATGGGGTTGAGAAAAAGTTCACCCATTTGGTTAGGATAAGGTATGCAGAAGTAGAAGTGGAGTTTATCCTTTTACTGTGTACGTGCAGAGTCTCATGAAATTTGTCTAAGTCCATAATGAGAAAGATTTTGAAAGGCACGTCTTTTAATTTTCACTGTAAATTTATTTGAGACTCTCTTTTGTCCGGACATATTTATTATTGATGATGGCAAAATTTACTACGTATATTTTTATATAGATCAGATGTAAAATTAGAGTATATTACTGTGAATTGTAGTAGATGAATGCCTACTAGAAGTGTTAATTAAAAAGATAATGTGGAGTGACTTTTTAATAAAATTAGATTAAATAAGATAAATTATGTAGAATTGTACATCAATTTGAATTGAAATCTGCCGAATATTATTATCCTTCTTAATGCTCCTATATGACATCTAGGATTCATGTATTTTCTACTAAAGAATTTTATTAATGTTATCCAGCGTAGTTGTGTACCAAACGTACTGTTAAATACTAGTACATAAAATGACACTAAGCCCTTGTTTGATACTCTTTATCAAAACTCATTATAATCTCATCTATCACTGACGTGTGCTCTTCCGATCTTGACAATTACTCATTTATAATCATAAATTTCAAATTTCTATTAAATCTACACCACTCAATTTATCTCTTTATAATTTCTCTTTATAAATTAACTAGCATAAATTAAATCAAACAGACACTAAATTTTTGTACATAAAGTGCAAGTCTCAAAAAATATTTAGATGTAATTGATTTTACCACATTTTATTTAAAATTAGAATTAATTAGCGAACCTTGATCTTGATGCCCCCATCACACGGTCACAATCAATGATAATAGATAACATCACTCAAAATCCTATGTGTATGAATAAGTAATATAAAATAGGTTTAAAAACAAGTGTTCTAGTGGTTAGATACTCACGTTTTAAAAGAAAAAGTCTCAAGTTCGAACTATATAACTACCCCTCCCCTATCCCCGTATATTAACAAACAGAAAAAGGGAGAATAAGTAATATAACAAGATTGCCCACATTTAGGACCATTTGACGCTTGAGGTGTGAAAAATCCTACAATAATAGAGATCTTTGATAAGAAAATGATCTAAAGTCCATTGGTTGGCCAGTTGGCCCCAAAAGGTGCTGGTCACGTGGTTCGCCTTTTGCGCAGATCAATTTAAAAAAATATATATATAAAAAATAAAAAAATAAAAAACAAATGGTCTTATAGAGTCATAGGGTCCAATCCACATCCATTTAATCAACTGATATTTGCATCTCTAATGCAATGGTGTGAATTGAAAATGATATGAGTGAGAGAGATAAGGACAAAATGATTATTTTCATTGAAGAAAAGAGGAAAGAAGTATAAAAAAGAGGAGTCCGGCTATTGAAACAAATAGAGCTTTGAATTTAGAGTCAGACTTCAAATCACATGATGCCGATTCACCTGTTTCAATGGTCTGGCCCCAAATCACACGACCTCGAATCACATGATGCCAACTCACTTGTTTCACATGTGATTCGACGCCTGACTCCAAGTTCGAATCCTCATCTCTTTTAAAAGAAATTTGCTAAAAAATAGTGGGAAAAGTATAGACGATGAAATATATAGAAATATTTTTCTTTTCAAAAAAACTAATAATAATAAAATAACACTAACTTATTTGTAAATGGATGTTTATTTGTAGACTAGACGGAGGTGGGAAATGATAATAAAAAATAATGGAAGTGGAATGAAAGTGTGGAATTTATAAAGAGAGTATTGCTCTCCCCTTAGAGAAAGTACTCCACATGGCTCCCTGTTATTGGAGAATCAGGGCTTGGGGAGAGTACTCCACATGACCCCCCGGTTATTGGAGAAACAGGGCCCAGAAAAATGGAATAAACGAGAGAAAAATGAAAGAAAATAGTGTTTGTCAATTCCCAACTTTTGGGTTTAATATCGACTGGGTCTCTAAACTTTTTTCCTGAGCTGCTGAGTTCCAACATTTCACAAATTCGCATAAAAAGTCCTTTTTGAAGGATTCTGTAGGATGAATTGTGAAATTAACCCTTTAACAATTATTGTAATTTTGGCCAGTTGTCAGCTAGTGAGATTCTAAAAAATAGATTTACAATTAACTAACTACAAGTTGCCACCCAAAAAAAAAATAATAATAAAATTGACTATAAAGTTATAGTCATGGACTCCCAATGGAATCTTAGGTTTTGGTTGATTTTTATCTTTAGTGATTCCCAGTTGAGGTGGTAAATTCTTAAGCTTCTTAGCTTCAATCTCGCATCAGTCACATGATTAGGTAAGGGGATTTTCTCCCTGTAGTTACAAAAAATAACCTATTACTATCTCTTTATGTCTATCAATATGTTTTCGTTTTATTCTATACATACAAATAGTAGAAACATATTTTACTATTATATTTGCATGTATTTTTATTTATGTGTTATTATTTTTTGGATAAAAATTAAAACTTTTGATTCATTCAATAAAATTATTCGCCTACTCTTTATGAAATTTTTAATGGAAAATACCTCTTAAATTCAACCAATTCTACGGAAAAAATCTATTGAAATCTATAGCATAAAATTTCATTATAATTTAATAAATTATGTGAAATTCTATTAAAATTCATAAAATCAATGAGAATCCATACGTTCTAAAAATTCAATCGAATTCCATGTTGGTGACACCCCCTAGTGTTTGTTTGACAACCAATGGATTTTGTTGAGCATTTATTGCAAACTATTTATCCTTGATCTTTCTTTCTTTCATTTTTTTCACTTTTTTTTTCTAATATACAAGAGGGATATAAAGAGGGGTAGGCATAGTTCGAATCTGAAACCTCACGTTTAGAACATGACACCACTGTCCTTAATCATTTTAATTAGGGTTAATTGTATCAAACGTCACCAAAATTTCATTCATTTGCAAACAGATCACTAAACTTTAATTTAATAGCAATCATGTCACTCAACTTTTAATTGCTAACAATCAAGGTATTGAACTTTCATTGAATTGCAACAAAGTCACTCCGTTAACACGATCTTGTTACTTCATCATCAAACTAAAGTCAAAGAAAACAAGAAATCTAATACGTTAATAGCACATTTTATTCGAGAGGAAAAATTAAAGAATGATTCGATGGTCCACAAAAATCGTGATATTCAATATCTATCTCGACATTATCATGTCAATGTTGTATAACTAGTTTTTAGAGAACTAGACCAAAAAACTGGTTATGTTAACCCTAAAAGCTGGTTATCTGAAGACCTGAACGGAAAGCTAGAAAAATCTTGTTAAACTCGTCAAAACCAGGAAATAAAAAAAAAAGAGTTTTTTCTCCTTATTTTTAGGTAAAAATAATTTTAATGATTTAATTAAAACCGGTCCAATCTTAATTAGACCAAGCATTAGTATAACACGATAAAAACCTTTAATCTATGTTATCCGTTTCTATTAGATAACTAGAACTCTATTTATTGAGTGACATAATTATAACTAAATCAAAGTTTAGTGATTAAATTGACGGTAATCAAAGTTGAGTGACCTGATTGTCGTTAAACTAAAGTCAGTGATCTAATTACAAGTAAAGTACAAGTTCAGTGATCTATTTGCAACTAGTGTGAAAGTCTAGTAACCACTTATACAACTGACCATCTTTATTATTATTAGGGTAAACTTCACATACCGTCTTCAATCTTTGCACTTAAAATCGCATAGATCCTTAATTATTTTTAGCGCGCTGGGTCTTCGACCTTTCATAAATACGCACAAAAGGTCCCCTCTAAGGACCCTCTAACAGAATCCATCCAAATTTTCATTAAGTGGTAAGTAAAATTACCTTTATACCCATACCTTTGAAATTTAAAAAAAAAAGTATTTAAAAATTAAAAAAATAAAAAAAGGGAAAAAACCCCAGCCACCCCCCTTAGGCTGCCGAAAATGATAGCATTCCAGCGGTCAAATAATGTAGCTGAAGGGGGGAGTCTCCCCCCTTTTCAGCTGCCAGAAATGGTAGTGAATAGGGGAGTCTCCCGTCCATTTCTTTCGCCATTTCCAGCAGAGAATTGGGGGGGTGGGGGAAGCTTCTCCAGATGTTTCTGCCATTTCTATGCAGAAACATAGGGGAGACTCCCCCATGTTTCTGCCCAGAAATGGCAGGAACATGGGGAGGGGGGCTACTGGAAATGGCAGTGAATAGGGCGAGTCTCCCCCCTTTTCAGCTGCTGGAAATAGCAGCATTCTGGCAGCCACTTGGTAGTCGGAATGCTGCCATTTCTGGAAGCCTAAGAAGGGTGGGGGGTTTTTCTTTTTTTTTTATTTTTTAATTTTTAAATTATTTTTTTTTTAAATTTAAAAGGTAACGGTATAAAGATAATTTCACCTATCACTTAACGAAAATTTAGGCAGATTCTTTTAGGAGGGACATTTTATGCTCATTTATGAAAGATTGAGGACCCAGCGCTAAAAAAAGATTAGGGACCCAGGCAATTCTAAGTGCAAAGATTGAGGACGATATGTGAAATTTACCCTTATCATCATCATCATCATCATTGTCTTGCAAACATTATTATTATATTTATTTTTATTATTATAGAAAACTAAACTATATTTTTACTTTTAAAAAAAATAGTTAAAAATGGTCTAGGGTTGAAGATTTAAAATAAAAAAATACTTTGAAAAGGGTGAGTAATTGGAGATTTGTTTCACTATTGCATTGGACATGTGAGTTCCACAAGATATTTGAATGTGACCAATATTACTAAATTCTATTTAAATAGGTTGGCTTTGCTATCATAAAGGTTAAGTTCTTGGAAATTAAAAAAAAAATTCAAAAGGTTAAGAACTCTCAGGGAAAAGGGCAAAAAAAAAAAAAAAAAAAACTAAGGTTAAGCACTTTTCCTCTAAAAACAAAGGTCAAGAGTCTGGTTTCACTTCTTGAAAAAGGTTGAGGATCCCCAGTGCAATTTTACCTATAACGTCTCTTCAAACCAAGAAATGCGACTACAAGGAAAGCGCATATCCAGCTGCCAAAGAGCCCACAGCCCACTGTGCCCGGGACTCTTACAACCAATGACGCGATCATTACTCTCAAAGTTGTCTTCTACTTCTCTCTCGCAATTTTGATCGATCAAATTTGACATTCATGGCGACTTCAACGACACAAAATCTCCCAAATAATCAATTTTCAATTTCTTCACTAAAATCCACTCTCAAAGTCTACTCTGTACCACTTCTTCTCCTTGCTATGTCGGTTTTCTTTCAGCTAATTGTCATGCCGCGTAACTTCCCTCCTTCTCACTATGATGGTAAGCAGTACTCATATCTCCACAGTTTACCCTTCTTCACCAGTAATGCATGCGTTACTTGTTTATATGAAGTGGGTTTTTGTGAAGGTGTATACTTTCTGGATTTTTGCAGTTTTGGGTATCCCCAAGTATAGCTCCATCGAGGAGGTGACTCAGGCGTATGAGAAGATAACCTCCAAATGGTAAAGTTGTTTTTTTAATCATAACTTATTGGATGGTTGTTAATTACTTCCATTCTTTTTGGTGTTACATTGTCCGATTAAGTTCATTTTATGGAGGAACACAGAGCTAATTGCAGAGTCGTAACTGAATTACTGAATTAGACGAGAGAAAGAGTCTTTGCGCTTGACATGATTTATTGTCAACACGGAATAGAAAAAAGTACACAATAAAGAAAAGAGAATGTCAGGTTAATCAAAATCATGTATCTTCACTGGTGCGTGATAATCGAACTCAGTAAATGCAGATTAGATAACAGAGAAAAACTTAAAACCCAAACGAAATTATATTATATTGAAATAAATTCACTTAAAAGTATATATCTTGTTCATAATAAAAGTACTGGTTGGGGATAGAATTGGTTATTGCCAAATGGGTAAATGTTGGAGATCACAAGTGTTCTTTAGTCTCATGGATGCCTATCGATGTAACTTCCTTTACTTATCATGACATGTCTGAAGTGCCAATCATGCATTAATCAACCGACAATACTAGCAATATGATCTTATGCCATAGGCTCTCAAACATCATGTAAATTACTAAGCGCTTGTTTGATTCTCATGATGAGAATCAGATTATAATGAGGAATTATAATTATTTGAAATGAGTGGTGAAGATCTAATTGAGGTTTGAAATGTGTGATAATAATTGAGCCATTGTTAAATCAGTGATCAGTGAAATTATAATTTAAAAGAAGAAGGAGAATCAAACAAGCCCTAAATTGAATATGCCAGTTATATTATATTCTGCCAAACATATAAATTGATGCTTTAAGATATTTTATATATTTTATATTTTCCCATACCACATGTTTCTTATAACTAACCTTACCATCATTCAGGAATTCAAGTGTTGAAATTCCTCCTACCGATGATCCTATCAAGGTTTGTACTTCTTCTTCATTATCTTTTGTTTATACGATTCAAGTTAATCTTGGTTATGTTAGTTACATTTTGGAATTTTATCCTCAAAATTCTGTTTGTTTGAAAGTCCGTTGAGATTTTCCTTTTTGTAGATTGCATGCTTCTGAAAAATGAGCTCTGTTATTGATTGTCTTATTTGGCATTTTTCTTTGAAATAACTACGCCATATTAATATTAATGTATGATTTTGATAGGTGTTTCTCCTTATTTTTCTTTTTCATTATTAAAAATTTATATTATGAGGAAGAAACTGGAGACTAGCGCATGTACATTTTTGACAACTTGACCCCGAATTTGGTTTTAGCATTCCAATTATTGATTTTATGTTCATATGAGCGGCTGCCTTGCAGTAAAAGAAATTATTGGTGTATTCTTCATTAAGTTTATGGTTTTCTGCTGCGAACTTTGTCTGAGGTTGGATCTCTGGGCTCATTTACGTATGAGTTGGTTAACATAAAATGTGAAGACAATTCCACATGGCATAACTATTATGTATTGGCAGTCACACCCTAATGTTTGAGTTAAACTTATGTAGGCTACATTAGTCTTGCGAAGCCCAAACACTCTGCAGCTGGTGACTCCAACATTCCTCTCACATGTATTGGTGGCGTGCCCCTTTGATACATAGGAACAGGAAAAGGAGAGAAACATATGGTGAAAACCCAAGACGTGGTTGATGTTTGGACAATCCTAGGAGAAAAAGTGAAATAATTGGCAATTTTTGGACTTTAAAATGTATAAGCAGAAAATAGTTTAGTGAGCTTTTCGTGGTTAGATGGCCTAATTAGTCAATATTTTTCATTGGAATTTTAACCATCTAGGTCCAATTATTCTCATAAAATAAAAATTTTAATCAACAATAACTACTTTTAATCTAGAAAAATTTTTTATTTTATATATTTTGATAGTGAGACTATATAAAACAATATTGCTGGTTCATCAGGGTGATTGAAAATCGTGTATTAACTTCCATGTGTCTGTATTGATGCTTAATAGCATTAGGCTGGACTTCGGGGTCAAAGCTACATTTTATTGGCTGAACTTTAATGGGCTTCTTGTGCTTAGATGGCCTAATCAGTCAGTACTTTTTCATTGGATCTTTGATCATCTACGTCCAATTATTCTCATAAAATAAAAATTTGAATCAACGATAACTACTTTTAATAAGAAGAAATTTTTATTTTATATTTTCATAGTGAAATTCTATATAAAACAATATTGCTGGTTCATTGGAGTGATTGAAAATCACATATTAGCTTCCTTATGTCTGAGTTGATGCTTCATAGGATTAGGTTGAACTTTTAGGTTCAACTACATTTTGTGCCCTCCAATTCTATTCATTTTAGTTTTGCAGTCAAACTGATTAATACATTTTATGTGGTAATACTTATTTTTTGATTTAAGTTTTGTGACAACAAATTGTTTGCAGAAGAATCATCTTTCAAATACTTCTGCTTATAACCTTTTCTAGTACCAAAATACAAAAGCTATAGGGATATGTGGAAGGTGAAGACTTTCTATTTTGTCAAATAGGATGCTTCAATTGCAGGAAGTTGGAGAGTTTTACATGTGCAGTTCAAAGATAGTAAATTTTCTCCAAAAGATAACAAAATTTTCTCCTACTGTAGTATAGGAGAGATGGGAAGTAATACTTATTGGGCTAGCTACAGTCATTTCTCAAGCATAACAAAATACTTGCAGCAATTTATAAAATAGCAAGTCAACAAATATTTTATGACATTTTAACGTAGTAGATGTCTGACTTTAGTTTAATTAAAATAGTTATTCAAAATTAATATTGAGACTGGACTCTGGATCATTTTTACTGAATATCTTTCTGCTCCCAAATCACCTGGACAGGAATGTCTCTCTGGAAAAACAATGGCATGAGAAACTTATTGAAAATCAGGTGTCTGTACTGATTGACCGAATGCAAAACATCTCTCTCTCTCTCTCTTTTTTTTTTTTTTTTTTTTTTGGTTGTGGGGAGGGGGGACTGGCGGTTGGGAGCTTGAGATTCAATTGAACAACATTATAGAACATTATTATATGTAATTTGTCAACAGCTCTGGTTGACTTTTTAAGAGTGAGTATTTATTTTTGTTCAAGAATAATTATATTCTTGCCGGATTTCAAATTTGTTGGGTGTGGTATTTTTTGCAGGTCCAATATGCATATGAGCTGCTTACAGATGAGTTGTGGAAGAGGGATTATGACATATTTAATATCGATGAGCAGTTTGTATGCTCTTGGCTCTCCTCCTTTGTGGATTTGTTTGATGAATTTGTGCCTTATTTATCCATCATAATCCATGATTTTTTGTAAAATACTTTCACCATATGTTAAATGCCCTTGATTTTGCCTCTGCAGCATGTGATTGAAAAGGTTAAGGCACAACATAAGGGGGCTCATATTTCTGATATTGACCTTCCATTGATAAATGCTACTGCCTCAGGTTGTTGAGGGCGATTTATACTAAACAACCTTTGTTTTTGTTACTGCATCTTGATATATAGATGCTTTCTGCATCTTTATCGTACTTTTTAATTAGTATTCAGTTATTTTTTTCTATCCGTGTTAACATTTGCTATCCATGTTTACCACCTTAGATCCTCAATATAATGCCTTCAGCATACTCAACTCTCAGAACTTTTCGTACATGTTTGAGGATGACAAGGCATCACTAGTGCAGGTGTGTCCAGTTTCTGCTGTATTAGGTTTCATTTCTTTTTGGTATGGCTGTAGTTCAGTTTTACTTATGGAATCCTAATTCTTTTATATTCTACAGTTGATCCTACAATTGAGACCACTATTATTTATTTCCATTAGAAAGTCAGCTATGTTTCCTCTCTCTCTCTCTCTCTCTCTCTCTCTCTCTGTGCCATCCAATTTTTTCAAATAATAATTGTAGGATCCTGGTTTTATTATCAACTAAGAACTTACGTTAGGTTCTTCAGACCTGAGACACTATACATTTATTTGGCTAATAACTGGGAAAGTCTTCATCACTTCCTCAATGATGTTATTGGTCTTATAGAGCAGCTTAAGGCTTACATGTTAAGTTTTAGCTGCAGTACAAACAAAATTCTGATACTGTATTATTTAATGAACATTTTACACTAGTTTTTCCACTCGTATCTTTTCCTCAAGTAATAAAGATCGATACCTTTGCTGGAAATTGCTTTCAATTATGAGTTAATATTCCTAGGAATGAACATGACTTGCTGATAAACAGGTCAAGAGAACTTGTTCAACCTACACATTTATTGTATGTCTTGTCTCTGCTGTGTGTCTTGTGGATATGCACAGCCTTTTAATCAATAAAGCGCAATTTTTAGTGAATGGTCCATTTAGCAGGTTAATGGGTTAAAATGGGTGTACTAGGGAAAAATTTGGACTTATCCAGTTACGTATGCTCCCTCCAAATGCGTACATGCTATATCACAGAATCAGGTCCTCATAGAAACAAATGTACTTACTGATTACTGATCATTGTTAGTTGCTTTTGTCACTTCTTTTACTGCTTTTGAAAGTAAATAGAAGAGATTAATTTGTAGGAGCAAATAGTAAGTTGTGATTAGATATGAAGTTTGATAGCGTGTTTATGTATATATCTACACGTATACCACACAGTTTACAGTGAGTTTAAACTTTACTCAGGTTCTTTTTATTCTACAGCCTTATGAAGGATTGATTTTGACTTGGTTTTTGTAGTAAGCTTCACCTAATCTGCCAAAGCGTAGGAGAGCCTAGTCTTTTCTCCTTTGTGATTGACTTGATTGTGGGATTACAGTTTATGTTTGTTATGCTTTTTTCCCCACCTCCACAAGTAATCTACCCTCTTTAACTGTCCATTGATATTCTAAGTATCATTTAGGTACTTACCTATTGTTATATAGACATTTGATGTATATTTCTGGGATGTGCCTCTATTTTTCATGTCTTCACTATTAAGGTTAAAGTGTCAAATCCCTGTATTTGAAATCAAGAGTTTTATCAGTAAGCATCCCTTTTAAAGATGTTTCAGAAGAATATATATCTAAACGTGAAGCATTTTTGATGTTTTACTATGAAATATAACTTTCTGTCTGATGTTCTTGTTGCCACTGCTATTTGTTACTACTGCAAGATCCTCATTTTTTCTGGTAACATGTTATTCTGTCCTGGTTCAGATTATTTCATATGGAAGTGATCGTTGTGCACAGTTTTCTGCCAACTGGAAGAGAATAGGTAAGGGGTTATCCGGCTATTTGTCCGATTTATCACTTAGTATCCATGGTCTATGATTTATTCTTTCTTTTTTTTTTGGTGTTATTTAGTTAATCTGCTAGATGGGGTTGCAAATACTGGGACTGTTGAACTTGGTGACATTCAGCTTGCCGTATATCTAGCTGAGAAAAGGTCAAGCGGACAACCTTTCTTCAGAAATGGTTAGTGTCGTATGTCATTAAATTTTGATATTGCTCTTTCAGTCTTTCTAATTCCATAGAGTCTGCATTGAGAATTTCCTTAACCTGGTTGAACCAACTTATTTGCAGAATCCCATTGACAATTTTGTTTTTCCCATGCGATGTGGCAAGGCCCCCTTTTATGCTTTTTTCTGTGTTTTTACGATCAAATATATCATAGTTTTTTTATTTTGTGACTGATTGACTGTGAACCAATTAGAAATTTTTATTGAACTTTAGATTTTGTTTCGTTTTGCTTCACAGGTTAGTAATTGCTTCCAGCAGATCTTGGCTTGTGATGATCTTGCATAGATTGATTTATTAATAGGTAGCTGGATTGGTGTTTTAACTGTTAGTCTATGATCAAGCTTTTTGTTATTTGTGATTATGAATGGATGCCCTCTGCCCCCCTCTGGGAGCGGATGGTCTAAGCGATTTGATTCACCTATTGGAAACAAATAGCACATGGTGCTTGGATGTGGATGATATATCATTGCATTATAATTTCAAATCTTGAACCTGTTTATGGAGTTATGGCATTATTAGTATATAAATGCATCAACTGTTAGCATGGACTTTCACTTCTAGCATTATTTTAATTACAGGATTTAGTATTCTTTAAGTGATTGAACTTTTTAAGATGTGCAAGAAATCGTTCTGCGAGCTAATGGTCTAAGCCACTCACCCATTGGAAACAAGTAGCACATGGTGCTCATGGAGGTGGATAATATGTCATTACATTAGAATTTCAAACCTTCAGCCTGTTTATGCGATTTATGACATAATGAGTCTGTAAATGCGTCAATAGTTAGCACGGACTTCCACTTCTAGCACTATTTTTTATTATATGATTCATTATTCTTTAAGCGGTAGAACCTTTCGGGATGTGCTAGAGATTCAAGAGTTATATGGCTCTTGGATCGCTTTGCTTACTTTAATAGAATCTTTATTGTGAGAATGTCGTAGTTCACAACGGTTGTAACCATTCTTCCATAATAGAGAATATTCTACTAATATGGACTATATATTGCATCTTCTGCCCCTACATGTTGATGATTATATTTCGTTTGCACTGGGATTATAGGACTTCCAGCCCTTGCGGCTTTCCCTCCTGGGTGTAAAAGTTCAAGTTGTCTTTACAGGTGAATTATCTATTTAATAAATTCTTAGACTATATTACAGAATTTCAGAATTTCTTTTTATACTTTTCATTTTCCTGGTATTTTGCTCAAGTGGCTTCCATCTTCTTTCTGACAGTATGCAATAAATTTTTGCTATTCTGTCTAAACATTGAAATCCTAACAATTTTTCTCACTAGGTACAAGGGGGAGCTTTCTGTTGACGCAGTTACCGATTGGTTTGCTACAAGCATCCTGAATTTGCCTCGAATCCTTTATTACACAAAGGAGTCAATGGTGACTCACTACAACATTGATACATGAGAAAATTTTAGTTTAAATCTAATTGTCCCTGGAATTTTGTGATTTTTTTTTTTTGGTGGTTGGGGTGGGGTTGGGGTGGGATGTTGGTCATAAAATTCCCTTTTCTGTTCTGATTGGATCCATGTTGCATGCCTGGCTAATACTCTAATGGATAAGGTATTAGTCAGCAATACCAATTAAGCAATTGCTGGTCAGAGTTTGCAATTTTTCTCATTTATCTTTGTGGTCTCAGATTGCCTTTATTTAGGGACCATTGTGATGTCTCTTGGAATCTTGCCTTCACTATTAGCTCCTGGTTCTGCCATTCTGCAGTTTTTTTTTTTTTTTTTTTTTTTTTTTTTTTTATTTTAGGCATGCAGAAAGCTTGGGGAGAAGAAAATAAAATAAAAATAAAAGCTGCTACCATGTGACCTTTTGTTTTCATGTTTGGAAATCTCGAAATGTTACTTTTTCTTGCTTTTTAAATGCAAAAAGTTATTTCGATAGACAAGGTCAACACGAAAATTTTACTTACTGTCGTCTTGCATGTGATCATCCTAAAGTCTGAGTTCACTACTAGAAGGCTGTTGGTCAAAATTCAAACTTGTGATTTTGTTTGTCTATGATGTATCGTTCTAACTCTCTTCTCTCACATTCAGAATAAAACCAAAATAGTTGTGATCTGAATATAATGATTGATTGTTATATAAATCATTGACATGATGGTTTA